>JAHDVE020003014.1:0-111113 GCA_022606495.2 Halesus radiatus | reverse complement strand
TAAATGGGTTTTTGATAAATACATTTCAGAAATACAAAAAAACGGTTTTTATATACCTCTAGCTGATGTGTACCCGGCCTTGCTAGGGATTTTTTTTGGAATAAAATTATGAAGTTGAGAATTATTGCTTGTCATTAGGGTGCCATAATTGATTTGACAGCGAAAGTAACTATCTCCAAATAAAGAAATATCGTATTTCATTCCAAACGTTTATTTTTTCAAAATATACGAGGTTTTAGAATACGACGTAGAATTATTTCCATTCGGAATACCATTAATTTCTGAAGTCTATTTGGTTAAAGTAAAAAATATGCACTTGGATCATTGTGCCTTTTAATTTTATTTTGGTTATTTTATGAGCCGTCTTGGGATTGTTATTTAAATCCTTTTAAGCTGTCGCCTTCAATTTTCTCTACTCTTGAATGTGAGACTTGCAAAGTAATAGGGATGTGGCCCCACGATGCAGCGTCAGTGTAAAGTAACAGGTAAAGCACGTTGGAGCGCCCGTGTAAGAGAAAGAGGTTAGGTTAAACTCACCTGGAGGCCAGGCGAAGGGCTCCTGACTCCGGCCTACCTGGATAGCTTAGTGATAGAACAGGTAATCTCTCTTCTGCAGTCGTGAGTCCGCGACAGCCTCATGCCGACATCAGCGGAAAAAGGTACTCAACTACCAAATGAAAAGATGTGCATCTTCTAGCCAAGGTTTATTTACGGGGGGGCAATCACATTTTGTACATATGGGGAATCATATACTAACAATTAGACAATACACGCCCTATCTATTAATCTAAAATTCTCTCTCTCTAGTACCATTAAAATCGGACAAGTTACTTTAAAACATAGTTATTTACAGCACAGCAAAAAGAGGAAATTAGTACAGTTTATTTTGGGGCATCGGTCGGGGTCGAGACAGCTCTAGGCAGGAAAGGTGTATTCATATTAGTGCACAAGCCCGGTCCACTATTAAGGGACCTCACAAGTAAATGGTTAACAGTAGTTAGGACTTTTAAATTACGGTAACAAGACGCCATTGTAAACGGAGTGTCCGCGCAGGAGCGCGTGAGGATGACACCACCACTCTGTACTGACGCCGGTATCTATCTGTGGTCAAAATGGCCGTCGTTCCGTGCGGCAACCCTCCGTCGGAGGACAATTCGCGGAACTTTTACAAGGAGCTAGTTGCCTTTTAACAAGCGGCTAGAAGTAATTAGTAATTCCGTTACGTAACAGACTGCATACTAGACATGGGCGAAATTGAATGAATGAATTAAATGAATAAATTCACTCTCGTGTCACACCCGATTCTCAATTTAACACGGAATTAATTCGTTCGTTCCTTAGCTTGGGCCTTGCAACCCTATGATTATTTAACGCGTGGAATCATAATTACGGCGCGGATACTACGGGCGTTATCGCAAAGTCACAGGAGATATTGTGTAGTGTGCAGAACTACATCTAACGAATAGAATCCCGCGCCGCAATCCATAAAAAACCCGTACGTCATCGACTGAACTCGTCCGTAGCGGCAAACCCCTCTAGTTAGCTAGTCAGTAATTCCGAGCAGCGCATATTTCGTATTTTCTAAATCAATGAATTAAGAAATGTATTTGGTATTCAATTGTAACGTCGTTGTCACTCCCACTACTCGTGTACATACTAGGCCCGTAGGGCGCAAGTTAATCACTGCGAGACATTAGTCAGAAGTTCCTTATTCATTCCACAATGCCCGCGGCGATTCCGTTCATGTTAGTTCCAGCGTGGCCAAGCCGTCACTTTCACTAGTCGGGTGAGAATTTCCGAAGTAATCCGTACTCGGTAGGTCGTATCTTTGTTTTGTTTGCAATATTGTATTTGAAAACGAAACCATTATTTACTACATTGAGGTATAGACACATTATCTTTTCATTTATCAAGTTGCGTAAGATTGTTATTTTCGTGTTTATTTTATTTTTAAATATGCTATTTTCATCACAAGGGCAATTTGAAATGCGAAAAAATCCACCGTTTTAATTATAATTACAGGAATGAGTTAAATGAATGTTTGTGAAACAGACTAAATCAATTCGCTACTGCGAATGAATCTGCCCATGTCTACTGTATACATTATATTGTTTATTTTTCTCATGCCCACGCAATGTTTAAGTTTATTTAAATTGATGTGTATTTTTCGGCTTTAATAACCAATAAGAAATTACTGTGTAATTTAATAAATTAGGTTCCTAACTGGCTAAAAGAAATTCGCTTTCTTTATTAATATATTTATAACATTCATGGGGTTACAATAATTTCTTTTGGAGTAGGAATTATAATTCGATTAATATTCAAATAAAAATAGTGCACACGAGAAAGTAAAATTGATTTTTTTTAATGTATGTAGGTATGCATTACAAAAAAAATATTCGGCAATTTTTAAAGAATTTTTTCACTGCCTGAAAGATTTTGTAATCGATGTCAATACATTTTTTGTATGAACTCCATACAGGAGGTATCGAGGAAAATAATTTTCCTGAGGACAATAATTTCCCTTAGGGCCTATGTCATTTTTGGGAATGGTGTGTAGAGGGTCTTTTGTAGGAAAGGAAGTTCAGAGAAAGAAAACGGTAAAGGGTTGGGTTGGAATCTGGGAGTTAGTGTGTCTAGGAGTGATGGACGTATTAATTCACACCTTCCACTGCGCTATAAGGCGATGCGCGATGCAACCGGCAACTTTAGATTCGACTCATCACGCAGTTGGTGGGCAGACGCATCCGCTGCCAAAACCTGGACAAACCTTAATCCATGAACCCGAGCATCCCCGCTTAGTCACCAAACGTGGCAAACCACTTAGAGTGCATTATGGTATAGTTTCATTGATGCAATGAAACCCTAGATAAAAGTAATAATGGGCCAGGATCCATTATTAGTATGAAACCGCACGCACAACGCGTGTTGTCAACATCGTGCATCCATACTACTGCAGTCGTATCTACGCACAGCGCAAGCGTGCTTTTGTTTCTACCTACACACCTAATGCATAACTTTCATTGACTCCACCGCTTTCATAGTCTGCATAGTTTGGTCGTAGCTCGGCGACAGTCGATACGCACCCATGACATATCTCCGTCTGTTTCTATGATCTATGAATGAAACCAATATTAAATAATACCTTATAATATATCTTTCATACATATGAATGTTTGTCCGCCTGTCTCCTCGATTTTCTCGAAAATTACTTAACCGGTTTCGCTGAAAATTGCACATTTTGTTCTAATTAGTGACGGGAAGGTTTCAAGAGTAGTAAGAGTGAATGAAATCCAACATGTTTTTACATTGCTATAACATTTTAAAATTAGTATGAAAAACATTGAACCCATGTTGTATTGAGGTTAGCCAATAGATATACGACTCTGGTTAGCCACAGATTACATATTCAAAATACGAAGGTTTTTTTGGGTAGAATATTTTCAAAATGGAAAGCACAAGAAGGTATCTACTTAAGAGCATATTTAGATATTGTTAAAAAAATCTTTGGAATGAAATAAATTTTATAAATGAATATTTATTTAATGAAAATAAAACAATAACTTTGTTTATAACCACGAGAATTTTATTTAATTTTATTACGACCGACCGGTTTCGCTTAACATAAGCATCTTCAGGGTACAAAAATTAAACTGATCAAAAATACATAGTGTGTGTTTATATATACAAAATAGAATAAGACAGAACATAACATAGAACAAAGAAAAAATGAGATAGCATGAAATAGCATGAAATAGCATGAAATAGAAATAACCGAGCGAAAGAGACAGAAGTGCACATAATGGAATATGTGCACTTCTGTCAGTCGGTCGTAATAAAATTAAATAAAATTCTCGTGGTTATAAACAAAGTTATTGTTTTATTTTCATTAAATATGTCTAACCACAAAGTGACTGCTTTCTATCAGAATATTTATTTGTTTATAGATAGTAATAGTCTTCCCAGGGCATTACTTTCGCTGTTAAATCAAATATGACGCAAAAACTTCAAGCAAATTCATAACTTTATTTAAAAAAAACCGAACAAGCCCGGGTACACATCACCTAGTTTGTAATAAAATTTAATATTTGGAAAAAAAATGCAATAACGTCCCTGAAGATATTAGAAAAATAAACTAACGAACTCAATGCAATTAATAAACACTTCAAAATAAGCTTAAAAAGATCCGACAATCATCCAAAAATACAATACACACACATTCACACACATATACCTCTACCGCTATTTTATACGATAATTTTACAGCGCCACATTGTACTTACATATATATTACGTTACGTTTTTTATTACTTGTAAATTCAAAATTTGCCGCTATGTACTCTCTTTTTCCAATATGCAAACCACCAACCCTGCAGCATTATCATTTTCTTGTAACACTCTCAGGAAACATTATTATGTAAACATGTAATTGAAATATGTACATTCCGCTTCTCTACACAAGCATTGCTTAAAAAAAGAAGCGTAATATTGTAATTTTGAATTCATATAAATAAATATATATATATGTGTGTACATAACAGTATCAACGGGATTATACTAAGATTAGATATTGTTTTCAATTTCGCTATCTTACCCTATTGGCTTCTATCGGACATATTCTGTTGAGTTTAAAAAAAAATAGTTTCCCTAAATTCCCTTAGCGAGACAAGAACTATTTATTTGTTGTCACAAAATTACACAATTTCCTGAGATCCGCCGGGTGGGGCATATTGAGTGAGGACTACAAAAGAATCCTTCCCTAAAAACCAATCATCAGATTCTTTGTAAATCCCTTCTGTCAGCCGCCGACCAATCAAACGCCCTCTATCGGAGAAAATTCGAAGCTTTTGAAATATACTCAAATTCCCCTTTTGATATTCGAGTTGCCGGAGCGATGACAACCCACTTTTACTTATTTTTATTGTTATCCAACGCTTTTTCATATCGCGCGTTAACCTCCAAAATCTAAATCTTTTAAAGATGTGATTTCAGATAATACAAAGATTTATTAAAACGTTTTTTAAACTAATTTCCATTTCATTTTTTTTATTTTTGACCTCACCGGTTTCAGCCTATCACGGATACTTCCGCTGGTATAATTTTTCGTGAACTATGATCAGTATACAATTTTTAGGTATCAGGGGCGATAGTTATCAAGTTATAATTAAATACAATAGCGTCTCCCACACGTACGTTTCCGCCTGCATTCCTCGATATTCACTCCAAATCAAATCTGATCTGCACGTCGATACCTCAGACGTTGCGTTAATTTGCGAGCGCTGATCCGTTGATCTACTGATCTCCGCGCGGAAGTGTACGTGTAAAGGGATTTCTCAGAGGTCGGAGCGAAATGTGGCATGAAGCGTAATACGTCCTACGGTTTAAAAGTTTTGCTACAGTTTTGACCATAGATATCATAAGATAGTGATCGTTATAGCCATTTATGAATTTAAATAATAACATCATGTCAAATTTACGAAGATTATAAATTATTTATGTAACACAGTGCACATTTAGATAGTTTATTTGCAATATTTCGTTAAAAAAATAACTAATACTGATTTTTTAGTTTCCATTCTTAGCTTTTGATTTTTCATAAGCAGTCGGTGAAAAGCCATACACAAAAACAAAAAAGCAAATGCGCGGCACGCGTTCAAACGCTTACGTGTAAAGGCATAGCACGCTGATCGCTGAGAAAAACCTACGCGTCGGACTGACGGGAGATCTGAGCGTTCGAACTGCAGATCGCTGCCTTTACACGTATGTTTCGGCGGACGTATTGGAACGAAGTGTGGCAAGTTCTTGAGTCCGAAGCGCACGTGTAATGTACGCTATTATAATCATAAATCCCACAGCATGCAAAATCAGGATATAGCAATACTGAATAATAAAATTTATGTAAAATCATAGTTTGCCACCCTTGATACCTAAACATTGTATATATATATAAATATATCAAAGTTTATTCAAAATTATTAATTTAATTATTGACAGCCTGGTAGGTTCTGATTATTTATACTTTTGCTATATCATTGTTTATATGCAATCATTTCTTAATTATTATTTTTTAAAATTATATTTTTATTAGAATTTATATCTACATCGCTGCATTACTATATAACATGTGCGACTGATCTGATAATAAATTATGAGTATAGCCCGATTTAGGCATAAATAAATAGTTTAAGAAAAAATGTACCAGTCTGAAGATGGCAGTGACCGGTTAAAACCGGTCAAGTCAAAAATAAACGTAGAAAAAGTTGAAAAATCATTTCAAATATTTAGTTATTATATATTAATTCAAAATAATGATAATATTATTAATATTTCTATTTTTGAAACTGATAATACATGGTGGAATTCCATTATAATGATATAATAACAGAGATATAAAACTTATTTCCACTTTTATTTTATTTCACCGTGACCGGTTTCAGCTTGTTAAAGCCATCAACAGTCTGAAGATGGCTTTAACAAGCTGAAACCGGTCACGGTGAAATAAAATAAAAGTGGAAATAAGTTTTATATGTCTGTTATTATCATGATAATATTATTATGATAAATATTTATTACGTTTTTTTTTTAAATTTGCATGGGCTTAGCATTTATCAAAATATAATTAGAAATACAACACATTTCTGACAGTTCTACGCATGTTTTACAAAAACATTTAAAATGTTGAATATCCTTAAAAAATTCTGTGAAGGTTTTTCTGTAACTTGTAGATCAGATAAATTTAAAAAAAGAACAGTGTGTAGTTTAATTTTTTCACGAACATTACGTAACTTTAATGTTTTTTTTTTTGTAATGCGGATTAAAAATCTTTGGTTATGTTTATTTACAAAAACGCAACGATAAAGGATTAAAAATATTTTTCTCCACTTTAAAAATCATATTCGTATTTTAGATATTTTGTAAAACTTACAATGGGACGGTCAGAAAAAGTAATATTTCTGGTTGTATTTTGATAAATGCTAAGCCTATGTAAATTTCTAAAACATTTAAAAAATATGTTTCTATTTAAAAACACTGTGTTTATCGTATTGCGTAATAATACTATTATTATTTTGAATGAATAAATAACAACTCTCCGACGTCCCTCTCGCCCTTAATTGCTCAACCAGAAAAAATGGTTCAAATCATCTGAAAGCCAACATAAATTGTTTGATTAGAAATTCGAACAAAAGAAAAAAAATGATTTTATGTGATTAGACTCGCTTTGAAAGCGAGACGAAAACTATAATTGCTGATATTGATATTTGTTTTTCATTGGCGTTTTTCTTTCGCGGAAAGATAATTTTCAGCGTTTTCCATTAATATTTAAAGAATAATTCATCTCATAGGCTGGGTTGAAAATTTAAAATTATAGCTATTATTTTAATCCAATGCGAACGAGGTAAATATTTTTAAAAGCAAATCAAATTGATTTATGATATTTTAAAGTTTAGCGAGTATTTTACGATGATCCGGGTGGAGCTTAACATCGAACCACTGCTACTCTTTAAAGAAAAGTCGCAGCTGAGGTGGCTTGGGCGTATATTAAGAATGTCAGAGGGAGTGCTACTCTAGCGAGACACAGGTGGGACAAGCAACTCCAGAGGCTGTGCGAGGAGAGGTTGGACCTACTATGGACGGATGCCGTTGATGTAGCAAAGGGACGCCTGGAGGCGCCTTATCGATGCGAGCAGGACAAGGGAAAGAATATGTATGTATGTAATTATTTTAGTTTCATTATTGTGAGAGCTATTTTGGCATTGATAGCCATTTTAAAACAGCTGCCACAATAATAAAAAAGTAAAATATTTGCAGAAGATAATAACATTATTAAATTTGATTTACTTTGAATTAATGAATACGGAATGCAAATACAGAAAGACTATTATTGCATACATCCTCAACAATAATTAATAGGATGCGAGTCTAGAGTATGAGTGTTAGTGAATGTGCTGTGTATTTTGTATATTCGCCTTTGTTACAAATTGTACTCGTATGGTTGAACTTACACGATTTCATTGCTGAATTTGTTTGTAAGACATTAATATTTAGTTGTTGTATTTATAGAGGGCTATCTATTCTATCTATGTACCTACTGTGATGTGTTTTGCACCTGTGTCACTATTGTAATTTGAATTTTGAAACAAAATATCTAAAGGCCCAATTAGGGCGTATGCAATGAATAAAATAACAATTAATAATGCGTATGGTAATAAAAAATCACATATATTTATTATTGTGCATATACTGTATTATAAAGTGTATTGCAAACGCAAGAAAATCTTCACTCCACTTTTATTTATTATAAAAAAGAAAGAAAGATAAAAATTATTTCTAATTTTGAAACTATCAATTCATGGTGGAATTCCATTTAATATGATTTTTTTAAATTAAAAAAAAAACCTTTGAAACTTTCTTCCACTTGCGTATTTTCGACCGGACCGGTTTCTGTCTGTTTGTCAATGAATTTGTCTGTCTGTCCTTCCTCAATTTTCTCGAAGATTGCTCGACCGGATTCGCTGAAAATAGTACAGTGTGTTTTTAATAGTGCCGGGAAGATTTAGAGAGTAGTTTAAATGAAATCAAATATGTAAAAGTGTTGCTCTAACGTTTTAAAATTAGCGTGAAAAACATTGAACCCGCAATGTTGTATCGAGGTTAGCCCATAAATATACTCTGGTTAACCACAGATTACATATTCAAAAGAAGAAGGTTTGTTTGGGTAGAATATGTTCAAAATGGAAAACACAAGAACCTACTTAAGAACTTTATTATTTTGATATATTTTGAAAAAATAAATGTTTGGAATGAAATAAAAATTTCAAATTAATGTTTCTTTATTTCTTTGTTTAGAGATAGTAACAGTCGTCACAATTCGTTACTTTCGATGTTCAGTCGGGTACACATTAGCTAGTTATTAATAATAATTATTAATTTCTCTGTTTTGGCTGCCTGCAAAGTTACTGTGGTATTTTCTCACTAAATTCGTTGAATATGTTTCAATTTAAACAGAAGCAAAGGAGTTGGTTTTGACAGTTTTGGAAGGAAAAAATCAGTAGGGCTAAATTGGCTGGAGGTCAGAGAAAATGCGCCGTGGAAATAATATTTTGAAAGTGTGCTTTGAGGATTATAAATAAAGTGGAAGGGAATACGTGGAAATATTATTTAATCAAAAGAACCTTAACACGCAACAATATAATCTGTTTACGTATTCCATGTGTCGTAAAACGCAAAGTAATAATTAAATAAGTCGGAAAATTCGTCCAACTGTCGTCTGTCTGTTTACCCTTTGCCCGGTTTACGTCGTAGATGTTTTTACGCTTTACAGGTTTAACGTTGTAAGTTGAAACGTAAAACCAAGTCACTGAAGAGCACCAATAGAAGTTTCTTACGAGCGTTTCTGCCTGTCTGAAGTAAGGTAAATTTGACCTTGCTTTCGGTAAATATTATCAAACTTTTAAACTACACACTGCGTCAACTTAATTTGTAAATCTCGCACTCCATTTTTCCGAATAATGGGTTTGGAAGACCGGAAAACCTCATGTTTGTATGGTAATTATTAGATTAGATTATAATTATTTTATTTTTATCTTATTTATTTTTTAAAAGGTAATTTTTTTTCAACAAAAATGTGACCCCGTTCTAAGGTCACATTGTACTTGGTTTTGTAAAAGAATTATAAATAAGGTTAGGTTTTTATTTTTTTTAAAGCATTTTAGGTTAATTTAAATGTAAATATTATATATATATATTTATTTTAATTTTATATGAATACCGCACAAGAGTCCCAACTGCTCCAAACCGTCTGGAGCCAGTGAGACTATGGCATTCCAAATTGGGGAATGTTGTGCTGCTGAAGGTATTGGGGAGGGGAAGGAGAAGGGGAGAGGAAGGTGGGGAAATACCTGGCTATTCAGATCTGGTCACCAAACACGGCTAAAAGCCATTTCAAGCAACGTTTCAATTCTGAATGGTGGTCTTTCACCAGGGCGATACTGAGAGTATCTTCCACTCTGGAACGTGTGAAAATATACTATATATTATTTTTAAATTTATTAATTGTGAAACAACACAAATTAATTAAATAAAATTTACTTGTGCACGCCGGGATTTGAACCCGCGACCTTCGGATTCGTAGTCGAGAGCCTTACCCCTCGACCATGGAGGCCGTCAAATACTATCTGATGTGTACCCGGCCCCGCTCGTTTTTTTTTGGATTAAAATTATGAATTTGTGAATTCTTGCTTGTGGTTTGGGTGCCATAATTGATTTGAAAGCGAAAGCAATGTCTTGTGATAACTATTACTAACTCTAAACAAAGATACATTTATTTCATAATTTTGTTTCATTCCAAACAATAAATATTTTCAAAACATATCTAAATAATACAGTTCTAAGTATGTACCTACTTTTGTTTTCCATGTCGAAAATATTCAACCCAAACAAATCATCTTCTTTTGAATATGTTAAAAAAAATCAAAATTTTAAATTGATGCCAGTTTAGAAAAGAAACTGTTTTTTGTATCCCTTGTAAAGTCGTTACTTGGAGATTTAATTGCTCGGGAGGCAAAAAGTTTTACGTGAATTGGGGACATTGGTTTTCTTCAACTAACTAACCATTACGCCGTTTATCCGCAAGGATAGGCAGAGAGGACGGACCGCCAAACAGCTCGATCTTTGCATACACTTCTCTCTTCATTCAGATTCGTACAACGTCTTATATATTCTCTTCTGTTATTCCGACTTCTGACATGGCCCGACTCGAGTATTTGATTCACTTGATCGTGCCATGTCTTCCTCGGTCGTCCCCGGCTTCTTCCTCCATTCACATTTTCGTCATATATTCTCCTTATACTGCTTTCTTCGTTCATTCGCTCTACATGCCGGAACCATCTCAAGCGTCCCGTCTTTTTTAATCTTACTCATTACGCTTACATCAGCCTTGCATTCTTTACGAATCTCAATATTCGTCTCAGAGATCTCATTTCTACAGCATTCGGTCTACTTTCATCCTTCCTCTGCCAGTTTCATGCCTCACTGCCATACATCAGGGTTGGTATCAGCTCTCCATTGTGGACTGCTAGCTTCGCTTCTTCGGACAACTTATTGTTTGCGCTTACCGCGTTCAGTCCTCCGATAATGGAGTTTCCTGCATTCACCCTTCTTTCAATATCCAAGTTTCCATCACACTTCTATGAATTTTCTGTGGAGTTGTTAACGAGAATTATCGACGTCGTCAGGCGCTGTTTTGTGAATGGCGGAAGTCGGGGACTAGCGAAAAGTTATATTTGTACAAGTTTCCTGAATTGGCCCAGATCTTAAGCGTTTCGATCACGTTTATTTATACACGCTGTGGTTTGTTTGGGACTCGACGATCGTATTGAATAAATTAGGGAAGGGGTTGGAAAAATTAGTCAAACGCCATGTAATATAGAGCAGATATTATCTACATTATACAGCATGGAATTAATGGCATTAACAATATTTAATATATGAAATCATGCACACTGAACGACAGCAAAAGATACACACGTCAAGAAAACAAGAGACAGCGCCACTGACATCAGAATTAATAAACTTGCCCTAAGCACTATTTCGACGGCTGGAAGCAAAAATCATGTTACATCCGTTTTGTCACGAGCCTAGTTCAATCCCGTTCACGTTTGTAACGTCTTATTTTTGGCTGTGGTAAGCAAATTATAAAACTGATAGTCTTCATCCTAGCAGTATTAAAAATTGTTTATTTGCAAAATGAAGGACTTATTTCAATGAATGTCTTACATCGTAAAATAGATTATTATTAATATATTAACTTATTCGATAATATTTTTATTCCTGTATTATTTTATTTGATTTTTCTTACATATTTATTAAATATCTACTTTTAACTTTTCTTTCAACACGCAACTTTATATTGTTTTTAAAATGCTTCTGTTTCTATTTCAAATTAAGTTATCTTTTTTTTTAAATTCTAATTTAATTAATTAATTCATTCTTTACATGCAGGTATACAAAAATATTATTTACAACAAACTTCGATTACCAAAATACGGGCATGTGCCTAGTTTGGCAGTTGAAAAATGAAAAAATATAAATTCCGTACCAAACTTATAAAATGAAAAAATAAATTTCCAATAAATTAAAAAATTATAAAAAGGGTCAAACTAAATCCTCAAAAATAAGCCGAACCATTTTACAAATTCGCAGTTTTACTTAAATTGGCGGCACGCCTAGCTCACCCACCGCCCTTTTATTTCTTCCTCTAGGGTATCTCTACGTTTTATTTGCTCTGTGGATGGTGCAGAACACAAATTGGTAATATAACGATCACAAGCGTCGTATCGGTTAAAATAAGAAAATGCACATATTCCGATGTCTAATAATGCTACTTGAGTTATTGAAAAAGTATTCTTTTGAGAGAAAATGGAGAAATGAGAACCTAAAAATTTCACGGAGGCTTGTGTAGGAAGTTTGGCCTACTTTTACCTGAAGTAACGTTTTAAGAATTATTGATTAAACGTATTAACGAGTGTCTGTAGAAATAATTGCATAAACACGGTGATAGCCTTTTGCAGGTTTTATTATTTTTAGTTTCAATGTAAATAATGTACATGGATATGACTATAAAGGATATTATATAAAGAGTATGTAAGTATAGTGCAAAGCGCACACCTAATACTAAGTTCGGTGATCGTGCTTTCGAAGTATCAGGACCTAACGCCTGGAATGAAGTGCCTCATGACTTAAGGATGGCCAAAGACTCGACAGAATTCAGAGCAAAACTTAAAACTAATCTTTTCAGACAATCATATATATAAATGGAAGAAATGCACACGTAAATTTCTTAGCTAGGCTACCCGGTTAGTACTTACCTAAAGTCACTTACAGAATAAGTAAAAAATTTCACCCACCGGTGCGCAAATGCGTCCACAGCCCGTTAAGCTGTAAATACAAAATGTGTTAAAAATGTTAATATATATTAAAAAATCTTAAGCCTTTTATGGTCATTTTATAAATATTCTGGGGACCTAAAAATTTCAAATATTTTAAATAAATACCAGCTCTTCTTGTGCCACCAATCTTCAAGGAGGATAAAATAGCAACTGTAAAAATCCTACCATCTCTAAGCTCAAATTTTCTAATAAAAGTGTGTTCATCTGAAGCGACTGCCAGGTAAGTATGTTTTTCTGTATCTGCTTGTACATAATTAGATAAAGAATATGAAGTAATATTTGTACAGCGCCCTTGATGTGATTTTTCATAAAAACGGCGCTATACAAATCATCCAATTATTATTATTAATATAAGAATAAAGTCACAGTGTTCGCAGTTCTCCTCACTAGAGTTTCCTGTTCTGAGGCGGCCTGTACTTTTTTTGTACTAAATATCTAGTTGTCTTAAATTATTTTCATAATGTTTGCAAATTGATCACTCAACTCAGCCATGTTTTGACTATATTACTTTTAAATATGTTCATTTCTGATATCGTTTGATTGATTTGGTAGGACATTACATAATATCGTAACATAAAATTTAATGTTTCTCTGTCCAGAAGATGAATTCAATTTGTAGTTCCAGTCAGAAGGGGTTTTTGTATACGAGTTGTGTTAAAAAAAAAGGTGAATTTTGAATTTTCGCGGGCTGTGTACATTCGATTATCGATTTTTTTTTGTTATGTTGGTACACATATGTTTTTCATATGTTAGCATTATCAGCCATTTTGGATCAGTGTTTTGTTTTTGACAACTGAAAATGATCAAAATTCACCTTTTCTTTTGTACACACCTGGTATGTATATTACGGAATACAACCGCCGCGCTACGCTTACTCCGCGCTGTAAAATCGCCATTTCGATCTCCGTTCGCGAAACATGAACATATAGGGATTAGAATTAGAAGAAAAAATTAAAATGCTTTATTTATCTACCAAGTGGTCGCATGGAACCAGAAGTCCAGAAAAATATTATGTTTATGTAATGAATAGCCAGAAATAATAAAATTGGGGATTTTGACGATTTCAAGAAAATAAATTCATCTTTCACACTTAAAAAAAAACGCATGAACATAAAATGTAAGCAATTTTACCTTATTTTAGTTTCTGTTACATGATTTCCCTTTAGGATTAACCGTTAAGGAATCATTTTGGAAAAAAAAACTATTTTTGACACCTTTCATCCAAGATGGCGGCTAACGCGAAGGTCACCCAACGTCGAAAACATAGATTTTTTATCCCACCTTTTGCAAAGCAAGGGCATTTTTGTGTGTCTACTGACTGGACTATTGGGAATAACCAGTATATTTTGGCTTATCGAGAATTTAGGTTAGGAAGTGTTAGGATTGAGAAATGTTTGTATGTATTACTATTACCATTAGGACTAATTAATTTTTGTAGAACCTGCAGACAAGCTGTCATGTGACCGCTTTGCAGGACTACATATTTTGCTCCTTTCTTTATTTTGCCATGCATGTATTTATGTTCTTTGGATGAATAAATAAATAAATAAAAAATAATAAAAAGTTGAGTATTCTGATAAAAAAAAAATTTATAACATAACATTTTTGAGTTTTTAAGTTTTTGTACATAAAACTTACACTTAAAACGTACCTTTTGAATCTGAATTTGTTTCAACTTTTTATTAAGTTGTTTTTAAGCGTCGTGTCAATTGTAACGTAAATTATTTTTATTGGAAATTTTAAAATAATCATAAATAATAATAATAAGGAATTAGAGTAAAGTGTCAAAACTTAATAGAATTTATTATTTTTATCTTCGATTTTATACCGGACGAGATGGAAAAAAACTATTCGTTCTCATAACGCTAACACCTTTGTTACCTTAATATGTGATTTATTGAGTTGTTTTGGACCGGTGAGTGGCTGGGTTGGCATCGCATCTGGATCTCACCCAGGCATCGTGAGTTCAATTCCTCGGCTGGCTAAGTCCTCCACCACGACACAAGCAACATCTTCCGCTTACTATGATGGTAGTTGAGATTGTCAAATATTGTCAGGTCATTCGTAACCAATGCCTTTCTTTAAAACAAAAAAGTAGGTACCTTCATAAATAGAAAGAACAAACAAAAATTTTCTCTTGTACTACGAATAGTAATTTGTATATAATCTCCATAATGACGAAAACGCAGTCCAAGTATCCCGAAACAGACATGTTTTACGTCTTGTTGAGACGTAAAGCGAGGACGTGCTCTGTCCTATCCTCCCTCCGCTCTCCTCCCCACTTATAGTCGCTACCTTCTCTCTGTCGAGAACCTTTCTTCCTCTCTGCCATAAAACCGTGCGACTGCATAGCTTCACTGTAATTTACTCGAGAGCTGTTCATTAATAACTAATTGCCTACCTTTGATTCCACTGAGGTTAGTTTGCAGGTAAGTAGGTATAATTCTTTGAATTTTTAATAAAATGAGTTTTACAATGAAAAGTTAAACTTTTCCGTCACAGTCATAAAGATATTGAGATATTTCTAATTTTGAAATTGTCAATTCATGGTGTAATTCCATATTAAAATGATTTTTTTTATTAGGAAAACCTTTGTATTTTTTTCCCACTTATTGAATACACTTAAAAAATAAGTGGATAATACTACACTTACGAAATAAGTGGAAAAAAGTTACTTAGGTTTTTTAATAAAAAAAAATCATTTTATGTTGAGATATCATTTAACAGTTTTTCCACAGTACCGTTTTTGTGTCAAATCACCCCAAGGGAGCTTATGAATGAGCTTTTGACGATGATTAATTAATGAATTGTTTTTGTGTTTAATTCGTAGAAGTCAATTTAATTTTTTTTTAATTTAATCTAAATCAAATTTAATATTCAGTTTATTTTTTATAACTTATTGAAGTTTGTAAATCTCATTGTAATATTTAATCATTGAAGAAGATAATATTAACACATCCCAAATGAACCACGAAACCGAAAAAACAACAGAAATTAAAAACATTTCAGTCGCATCTGGGACTCGAACCCAGACCTCTACCTATCCGGGGTAACCGCTTAACCAACTTAGCTAATGAGACTAAGCAACTCAGCTTAGCAACTTAGCTAATTGCAATTGTGTTCGGGTAGAACTTTGCGATCATCATAAGGATAGCAGCCAATAACATGGGATTTAAAAATGGAGGATAATATTAACAAGTCTTTAACTTGAAGTATGATATCGGTGTAGATGGCGTAAATTGAAATTTTGTTTTTCTTATTGTGACCGCCGTTTCGGCGTTCAAGGGCATCTTAAAACTGCGGTTAATCCACATTGTGACGACTTATTTATATGATTTTATTAACTTCCACCCAATTCAAATTTGGACGTTACATAAATGTGAAAACCTCGCAGAATGGAGAATTTTAATTATTTTCTGACTAAATCTATTTAAGACCGATAATAAATCATTGTTTTTAAAAACCCGTCCAAAGTTGAATCATTAAATTTGATTTACATTAAATTTCATATTTTTTTAGCGATGTCTTAAAACTAATTACTAAAATCTATGTTCCTTTCTAATTTCTTGCATTAATCTATGAATCGTCTCAATTTGAATGCATATACCAGATACCCGTTACATAACTGATAGACCCCAATAAATTCTCGAAACAATAAACGTATTATTTTATTTATTTTTATTGTTTTTAAAATTATAAATTGTTTTTTAAAGAAAGACAAACATTCCGGGTAATAACAAGACAATCTTTGAAAAGCTTCTACTATCATCACAGTTCGCGGAAAATGTTGCTTGTGTTGTGGTGAAGGATTTAGCCAGCCGAAGAATTAAACTCACGACGGCTGGGTAACTCAGCCACTGACTTACAACCACTCACCAATTGAAGATTAAAGTGGTTATCGAATTTAATAGGCTATGCGAAGTTGATATCGGTTTACCTGCTATGGTTCCAGAGAAAAATAGGTATAACTTAATGATTTATTAAAACAATTCTTAAACTTTTTCCACCTTGCATTTTTTATCTTGGCCGGTTTCAGTCTATCACGGTCTTCTTCAAGACTGGTAAAAAAAATGTTATGCCCTCAAATTTTTTGTTGGGCACATACTTACGTTGAAATTTTACATAATTTACTTCCGTCAACCTTATTTTGGGTGAATTAGGATCTATAAAAAGCTTTTTTTAAAGATGACTGCAATTTGTAAAAGTTTCGGAGACGTTTACAAATGTCGGCAAAAAACCGTCTACTGACTTCAAAAGTTGCAAAGGTTAGAGACAGAATATATAATCTCATTTGAATATCGTCGCCCGAAGGGAAACCTGACGACGAAATATAATTAATTTCTTTCTAGTAAAAATAAACTAATATACGTAGGAAGATATTAATAAATATATTTGTAGAAAGCGGGCACTTTGTGGTGTATATTGTACATTAATTCAGCACATTAATAACCCTATATATATAATACAAATAGACTAGAGCACACTTACAATACTCGTCTCAATTTTAATGAAGGATTAATGGTCGACGGCCTCCATGGTCGAGGAGTAAGGCTCTCGACTACGAATCCGAAGGTAGCGGGTTCAAATCCCGGCGTGCGCAAGTATTTTTTATTTAATTAATTTGTGTTGTTTCACAATTAATTCATTTAAAAATAATATATAGTATATTTGCGCACGTTCCAGAGTGGAGTAGAGTATCTTACTCTCAGTATCGCCCCGGTGAAAGACCACCATTCGGAATTGAAAAGTTGCTTGAAATGGCTTTTAACCGTGTTTGGTGACCAGATGTGAATAGCCAGGTATTTCCCCACCTTCCTCTTCCCCTTCTCCTTCCCCTCCCCAATACCCTCCGCCTCACAACATTTCCCAATTAAGGGGATGCCATAGTCTCACTGACTCCACACGGTTGGGAGCAGTTGAGACTCTTGTACGGTATTCATGTAAAAAAAAAATATATGCTTTGATGAGTTTCCAGTTCAAGCGAAACCCGTTTGGCCTAAAAACACGAATAAATGGTTTTGCAAAATAAATATCATAGAATCGTAGTTGAGCTATTAAAAAAATGTAACGAGCCGGTACAAAAATTTGTAACTAACCAACTCGGTCTTGCCACACACTCCTTCCACTTACTCATCTGTTATTCTGACTCTTGACATGGTCCGACTAAGGTGTTTGGTTCACTTGATCGTGCTATGTTTTCCTCGGGCATCCCCGGCTTCTCCTTCCATTCACATTCGCGTCATATATTCTCTTTAAACTCAACTCATCATTCTTCCGCTCTACATACCCAAACCATCTAAGCGTCCCATTCTTAATCTTACTCATTAAGCAGTAAGTATTTTTTTAAAACTCTAAAATCGAAATAAATTATTTTTTAACATTTTGAAATTTCGTTACATTTCTTTTTAATATTTTGAATCATATAATAAACAAAATGATTTCGATAAAATTGACGTAAAATAAACGGGCCTCATTAGCTCAAGGGTTAGAGCGGCTGTCCCGGAAAGAGAGAGGTCCTTGATTCGATTCCTAGATGCGACTGATAGCTTATCTTTTTCTGTTTTATTTTGAGATTTGTTAATACTATTTTCTTCAACGCTGACACGCTACTTGCAGTGGCTTTGAAGATACAAACTCCCATTGTATGAAAGATAATATTATACAGTGATTAAAACGATATTAGTTTATTTATTTATTTAGTAAGGCTAGGAAAACAATAGAGAGAATTAAAAGTAATAATTAGTTTTGCCTGCATTTGTATACCGCTAAGGTCACTTTAAAGCCAAGTTTATTCTTGAGAAGTTAGCAGTGAGTAGCTAAGTAGGTAGCACAGGGGGTGGTAGCCTGGAGACTGAGTAGTAAGGAACCTCGTCCAGTATATTATACTCGTCTCTCCTTGTAAGAGGTGAATTATGAATTTCCATCAACTGCACGCTGAAGGCAGTCCATAGTCTAATTAGAATAGCCGGTAATAATACATAATAATGCATAGAACAGTGTGTGGAAAGCTCCAGGAAAAATATGTATATATTTCCAAAATTGTGGATGTTCTAGACCCACTGGATTCAGACGGATGGATGAGAGGAGTTAGAATTCTTGTGTGATATTCACAAAAAAAATAAAGGAATATCAAATCTTATTTTAGTTCAAAATGTACAACATTCCATTGAAAAATTGCTCTTAAACAAAGCTGAAAATAAACAAAGATATGCTGTACCTAAATCATAGCCATATGATTCTGTAAATTTATTACCTGTTTGCATTAGGTATTATAAATCAATGCCTGTTTGTGCTATACTGTCTCTTTAAATTGTCTCAATCTGAATATAACAAAAGAGTGGTACATGCTTATAACACAAGACTAACTGCAAACAAAGGACTTCTAATTCCTAGATACCTAAATACATACGTTCAAAGAACTATAGAATATAACCTATCTCCCAATTATATTTAAAAAAAATAATTTTCAGAAGGAGATGTATGTTGAAAAAACGGTTTTGTAAAAAAGATTTCATGTACTAATTTTTTTCCAACATTTCCTTTTTTTCTTATTTTAACTGAATTTTCTATACCCTTCTTTATGTTAGATTTTCCTTGTATTTTTGTACCCTCTTTAATTTTTATAAATACTGTTTTTTTTTCTTCATACTATATGCACCTGTCTTAAACTGGACTTTTGTAAGGCTAACTTTTTTGTTAAATCGTGTTCTATTTATTCCCAGAAGACGCGCCACGGCCGAGTATAAAATTCGTTCATCCATACTATGAAAGTAGAGGCATTTATTTGTATAGAGTATTAATGTCGAAAGTCTCCGCTATGCGGAGGATGTCCAAATCGCGTTTTGTCAAATATATTATACATCTTTAGTATTTTCTCATTAACATTTTAAACTCGTATTAAGCATTCATTTAATTTTATTTCTGGCAGCATATTTTTATATTCAACAAACTGTATACAGAAATTAGTGGTACTTTCCGAAAGGAGATGATTGTACATAACATTTTAAGAAAATTTGATTTAATTTATTATTATTATTTAATGCTTTGCAAGGAAGATAATTATTAATTATTTTTGTGTTTAATTCGTAAAACTCCATTTAATTTAAAAAAAATTTAATGTAAATCAAATTTAATAATTTTATTATTAAGTTCTGCAAGTATTTTTAGTTGTTATTACACGAAGATAATTACACGTAAACTCGATTTTTTGTATTTCTGAAGTTTATGTATCGAGATAACCACTGGTTAGATGTTAAACGAATAAAAATAAAACAAAATCAAATTCACAGATTAAAAATAGAAATACAAAAAAAAACGAATAATGATGTTGTGCATAGTTTCTTTAAAACAAAATGTCAAATTCGAATTTGAAATAATCTGGTGGCTTGGAATTGCCATAGTAATTTTAAAATAATGTAATTTTTTTATCGCCAAGTTTCTGGTAGTACCAGAAGCTAATTTAAGGACCTTCCACACGACTGGTTTGCCCGATACTAAAAAAGCCATGGCGTAGAAAGGTTTGATCAACCGGTCTTCATTTTTTTAAGTCATGCCCACCAACTTTAGGAAAGGACGGTCGTATGGTCGAACCTTTTAGCCGTATATAATTTAAAATATCGACCCGAAAAAAAGTTTTTTTAAAGATTTTTTTTATTTATTTTTTAAATTTTATTTAATCAGTTTTACCGTAACCCCGTAAAAAAATTTAAAAGTTTCCTCTAAAATCATGAAAAATTGATTTTTTTAATGGCATATAATTTTATACACGTATTTCATAATTAAAAATTAAAATAAATAAATTACTTCATACTAGTTCGTACTAGATATTTATTACACCTTTAATTCAAAAAAGATCATTCAGTTTGGGTCTGTATTTTGTCGCTCAAATCCAAAATTGAGTTTTGTATAAAACAGGCTGGGCGGCCGTTCCCCGTAACTCGCTAACTTGCCAGAGGGCTCGGAAGATTGTCGCTACACCGCTTATCGCAAGTGCTGCTAATATATTGCACAATCTGTTTTTTATAATATGGACGTTTTATTCACAAAAACATTTTGTTCTTTATTAATCATGTTTATTTTATTTCCAAAAGCATTGCAAGGCCAATCGTTGCAGATTTCTGGTTATGTCATGTTTCCATTCTGTATAAGGGTATGCAATATGCAAGTACATAGATATACATTACGATGAGGCATTATATTTTTCTTTTTCTGTTCATCTTTCTATTTACTATCAATATTGGATCATCGCCAATAGTTCAAATCCTTATTCCACAGAAAACACTTTTATCATCTACACAGTTTACAATTACAGTAGTGATAGGCAGCCCGCTCACTGGGTGGAGAAGATTATCTCCACATGTATGCACCTCTAACCACAGTTGACACAGGACGAGGGAGAAATATTCCTTGGCACTATACACAAAAAAATTACAATACGATATATCTTTTATCAATCTTTATTTATTCCTTTACCGCTATTTCTTATTCCAATGGAACTAACGCACTTCTTTAAACGAGCCAGGACAAATTTAAAAAAATCAATACTTGTAGTAGGTACCTAGCTATAAATTATAAAGACGGGGAATGGAATTCGGCGGCACACGAGGCTTTTCAATTTTACAATTCCCATCGATTATACAATCAATAAATGAACTTTTGACGTGACATTCTTGACATCGGACTCCCCGACGGTTAATCCGCACCTTCCCAATAAGCGCGGATAATCGGCGTCTTATCGCATACTGTGCCTACTATCACCCTCCCAAGTACCAAACATCTCACTTTTCACGGCACGATATGAAAAGGTTTTAAGGTTGAAGTGATTTGTGGTGCTCGAAGTGTAAATGGTTTGTCTCCTTTGAAGGTTTCAGCGCCGACGCTTGAATAACTTGAGTTTTTGAAGCTTTGACTTTAAAGGCTTCTGTTTAACTAATGGGGGCCTTCCAGATTCTGCTCGCTACAAAAAAATTAATATTTAAAAAAATGACAACTTTAACAAACGATTTTTTTTTTAGTATAGAATTAGGTTCTCAATTTATTATTCAGACTTTATGATAAAAATGGTTTATATAAACTTATAAAAAGTGTTAATAGTCAGTTAAATATTATTAATACAAATTTAAATGATAATAACTGTTATTATTTTATCTTTTCTGCCTTGTGAATTTCTTCATTTTATTTATATTAATAATAAAAATAATTTCTTTTTTAAATTTAAAATTTTCAATTGAAATTTATTATTTAATATTTTTATTTTATTTTTCAATCATTTTCAATCAGTTGTAATTAATTACTTACCTACTTTGATCACTTATTGTTAATATTTGCATTTGGTCTATTCTTACATTAATCTTTTCTATTCGATAATTTGTCTATACTTGTCAATATTTTTAGTATACTGTTTATCCTGATGAGGAAAACTTTGCTTTCGAAACAAGTTGATATTTATATATTTAAAAAAAAGTGGCGTAAACAAAGTTATTCTTATTAATTTGTACATAAACTTAAATTACAATTAACATTCCATGGTACATATCTTTTTTATTTAAATACTGCACTAAGTTCCAACTGCCCGGAGCCAGTGGGATTACGCCACTGATGGAAAAAAATTGTAAAGGGAAGTTACTGTCTGTTCAGATCTGATTACCAAACACTGCTAATTAAGCCGTTTTAAGCAAAGTATCAACTCTGAAAGGTGGTCTATGAACATGACAACAGTGAAAGCATTTATCACTCTTTCTCCACCCCTTTTTCTACTTTCTATAAACGCAAGGTGTGAAATAAAAAAAAAACAGTAGTCAATAAAACCTGAATTCATTTATTTTTAAAATAAGAATATTAAGCATTTCCGGGTTACGAATAACCTGACAATATTTGAAAATCTTTTACTACCATCACACTAAGCGGAAAACGTTGCTTATGTTGTGATGGAGGACTTAGCCAGCCGAGGAATTTAACTCACGATGTCTGGGTGGGAATCCAATGCGATACCAACTTAGCCACTGACTGGCCACTTACTTTTCGATCTTTTCATGTGTAGTTTTTTTCCTTATAATTGGATTTCGATGGCTTCAATAAAGAACCAACATAGTGATATACCATCTCTTGTGATAATTATTTAGTCTTCAAATTTTTGCAACAAAATTATACCATTAGTATAGCATTGTTTTTATTTTAAATTTACGCTATCAGTTGTTCTAATATAAAATCAATGCAATCAGCTTAGTTAGTCATCAAACTTTAGAAACCTTTGTCAACTTTGGAGGCTTCTGTTTTACCCGTCCGAACCAATCTGTCATCACCCCTACTGTATAGCTCTCCCTCGCTCGCACCCGTAGTAAACGTACTGAGACCGTGTATAAATAAAATACAGCGAATGGGTTGCCGTCCCGCTCCCACTCGCAGGGGAGATGGGTGGCAAATGAGGCAGGTGTTGAGGACATATTGTTTGTGGGATTTATTATTTTATTTTTATTTATTATGAGAAAGTAATTGAATGTAAGATGAAATTACAGTAAAGTGTGGAATCAGTGAAGCCCCTAAAATATATTCGGTGACAATAAAACGCAACAAAAAATCTTATTCTTTGTCTGCCTCTAACAGTAATATATAAATAAGTATAGTTTTTTTAATATTCGTGAACACAAGGATTCCCTTTACAGTTCTTCATATAAACGCCGTGTGTCAAGAGTGTTTCTAGGAAAAGTATGAAAAAAAAACTATTCAATAAATAACCCACACACTGTGGATGACTACATTAAACAAGCGTACAAATTTACGTACGTTATTGATTTGAATGGTTTCATGAAGGAGATAATTTTAATGGTCGTTATCAGAAGTTAGACTAGATGTACGGCTTATAATGTAAATCTGCCTAAAAGTTAAAAAGATGTTTATGTCTGAGATTGAACTCTGTGTGAATATCTACGAATGGGCGTTAAGCCACCAGGTAACATTAGTATTTATCTTTAACACTTTTGGTCTACGATTAGAATATGATGTAAAGTGAGATCCGGAGTTCTCTCTTTCTAAAACATATGCCTGACCTTAAGAGAAAGGGAGATAGAACGGGTATTATGAGGACCGTCATTTGGTTCCCGAAACGGAACGACTAGAATCAAAGGGTTTAATATCAGTATTTACAAGAAACTAACATTAGTGTGTATTTATCATTCATTTATAACAACAAAATATTATTAACAACAAAACCCTCGAACACGAAATTTACACAACTTTTTATACCTCAACATTTTGGGTTATTTTATTATGAGCTATGGAGCTATAAAATATCATTGTGATGCTAAAAAAATAATGCGAGCGACTATATTGTTTGTTCCATGATTTTCAAGTATTAAATACGAAATAACGAAGCGAATCTAGATAGTACCTAATTACGATTCCATTATAAAACTCTTACAAAAAACTCATAAGTTGTTTGAATTTAATTTAAAGTGTGTTTGTAATGCCGTCTATTTACTTAGAAGCCAATTATTAAAATGGTTTTTTTCAACGATGACAAATGCTCTCACAAGTCTAAACAAACATACGCGGCAAAGCGCCCCTAAAAAGATACTCCGCGATAAATACATTCACTTGATAACAGATTGTTCGCAGCACCTGTTTTAGCCTGAAAAGGGCCGAACCTACGGTCTAATTCTCATCTCCCTCGCACCCGCACGCCGGAGATAGGTGTCCATTGTCGGCAGACAGAGACAACACGGTCGTGAGGAGAGTGGGGCGAAATGGGCATTATAAATTTTGCGAGTTAATTTTCGAATATATTGTAAGAGACGCATTTGGTATGGGATCTTTACGATTTCAATTAAAATCACGAATAATAGTGTTCTGATGGGTTGCGCGTAAACAATTTATACGCTTTTGCTTTCAAAACTGTGCGACATACTTTTATATTAGAAATTTGTGGATATATTCATATACATATTGTATGGGTTTATGCGGTACACTTTTCTATTTGTATGGATCTCACAGTGTACACAGTTTTATATGAACATGAATCACAGTAGCGAGGCAGTTAAGTGAGAAGATACGTTACAAGGGGTGGTAGGTGAAGGGGCGGGAGGAGGGGGGGGGAGTGGGTTGGGGGTTCTGTCTGTTGGCGCCTGGATTGGTTACAGCTGTAATGAAATGTTATTTTAATTATTGGCAGAATCGGTAAAGATACACCCCTAAGTTCTGTTATAATAAAAGCGTGTAGCGATAAAGCAAATAATGAATATTAACAGTGTTAAAATTCTACATTTTATTCAGTCGGAATGCTCGGTCAACAGAAGAGGGAGACTTGAAAATTTTGCTCTTGCGGTAACGCGAATTTCGTCATTTTAAAGTGAAAGAAGGTAATTTGGCTATTTTGACTTAAATTTCGGGAAATTCGCAATTTTCGGTTAAATAGCACGATTTTTGATAATTTTTAAATAAGAAAGTAATAATTATAGGTTCTAAATATTTTTTTGCCAATGGTTTTGAAAAGTTTGAATAGCCATAAAACGGAACACAGCTAATTTCATGTCGAAAACGTCGCGTACTGTAATTTTTTTTATAAACATAACACCACTTTTCGCAGAAATAACGCGAATTAAATAAAAAATAACCCGAAAATTTCAGATCCTTACAGATGAGATATATGTTAAGTCAAATATTTTAGTTTGTTCACTTTTATTGTTAAAGAAAAACAAACATTTAACGAGTTGCAGTTATGCATAACCTGAGATGAAATCTTTCCATTTTATTAGAGGAAAATGTTGCTTGTGTAATGTTAGAAGACTTAGCTAGCAGATCATTGAATCCGCAACGCCCCTATGGGAACCTGACGCATTTGACCACTCTGCTACTCACCGGTCTAATTTTTTTAGAACATTAAACGATGATATATTCCATGGTAATTTCGAACAGTTTGTTTTACGTTTCAGCAAATTCAAAGCAGTAGGGCAAGAACAAAACTCTATGCAAATGTATTTTTTTAAACCGGAACGGTAGAAGTGGATTGGAGAACAGGAAAGCCGTTCCGGTTTGTCCCGGTCGAGTCAGGGCACTAAAAAGTTATACTATTGCTTATGTAACTGCATGCATTTAATGATTTGAATTTATTTTGCGTGATCTACCACTGTTGAGTCAAAAATGATTTCATTACTTACGTACTCTTGAGGTGATTTTCCCACGAAAATGGCACTATAAATTAATTAATTAATCCAATTATTATTATTATTACTATTATCACCCTGGTGGAAGACCAATATTTCGAATTGAATGGTTGCTTTAAATCGATTTAGCTATGTTAAGGAACCAGGGGCCCATTTCTGGTTCTTTTTAAGCATTAGGTCCATATCGTTAAGCCTGAAGACTTTTTCTTAACTGCGATTCCGGTTCTCCCGGATGACAGCTGTCATTCAGCGATTAAAATTATTTAAAAATATAGATATTTGCGTAGTATTAACAAAAGAAGAACTCAATATTATCGTAAGCTTTATTTATTATTTAAACATTGTAAGTGAATTATTTATCGCATAATAATGCTATCAAAATAAGGGAATTAACGAAATTGCGATGTTTGTAAAGTAACCATGCCAAAAGCCCGAAATGTCAGATAAAACTGACTTAAATTAAAAAAATAAATAAACTACACATATATTAAGTACCTATGTGTGATGCACCTATAATTTGTAACAGTAATGTGGTAATTAAACCACGGAACTCCTTTAAAAATATGTTGTCATTGACGTGGAATCGGAACCGGAATTAAAATGTCTTATCCATAAAAATAACTGGAACTGTATAGTGGCTAAGTTCTCACAATGTACCCTTTTCTAAATTAGTAACTAACTAGCGATCGTGCCATTTCCCTGGAGAGTTATTCAGATAGGATATACTGCCATAAGGCTCTGTCTTAGTACATGCTCCTTGCTTCATTCACATGCATACATCATCTCATACGTACTTATCTGTTATTGACATAATCCGACACAAGTACTTGATTCACTTATCGTGGCGTGTTTCCTAGGACGTCTCCGACTTCTTCTACCAATCACTATCGCGCCATATATTCTCTTGGCACTCCTTTCTATAGTTCGACCTCAAACAAAAAATCATTCCCTACTGCCGTCCGGAACGAAGGGGGTGCGGAAAGGGACTGCCACATGGAAAGCCTGTATTACATACTCTTCAAAAATATCATTGGTAATGAATATTTATTTTGTAAATAAATACGTTAAATTTACAAACATTGACAATATCCATTTCTTAATTATTTTCTTCATATGTAATGAACCACCCTTCGCTCTTTACTATGAAACAGATACCAAAATCCAATCTCTCTTTGAATATTCTATCGCCCTAACGAAAATCATTATCAGTAATAATTTTCTTTTTGTATGGAAATTGTTTCCCTTTTGGGAGTTCAAGTTAATCCACGAATAATTAATTCCCCGGTTGCCTCACTTTCTGATTGATACGTGTTCAAATGTTGTACATGTAAAACGGTTTTTTTTTGTGTTCCAGAACAGAACTGTCACCTACGAGAGCTAGCGAAATACTAACCTGCCCATTCTGCGCGTGGCAAGAGACTTGCGTCTGTGGATGGTTTTTTGCTTGTGGTAAAGCTAAATGTTCATTAATTTTGATCTATTTTATTCCCTCCCTTTAATTTCGCCTTATAGCATTGGAGGTGCCACCATCTCACCTTCAATTGGGTCAATTACTTAATGTTTATGTAACAAATCATTACATTGGTATCCAATTTAACCTATGTTTAATGTTTTTTTTAATATTTTTAAATTATGTATTTAAATGACGGATTTTTTTTTATAAAATAGGGACGTAAGAAGGAAGCAGTGCATCGAATGAAATTAAGTTGTTTTGCATAATTACGATTTTTTCCACATTATTTCAAATAAAGGGATGATGTTCCTTTACGTTTTTTTTTCTTATGCAAACATAAGTACAAAATAATTGAATTGAGCAAATTTTTCATAAAACGTTTTATTTATTACTTTAGAGATACGAATGTAAACGTGTAAATTTCAAAGATGCATTACTGGTAACCGAAATAATGGGACAATTAAATGCTTTGTTGAGGTAAAAGATCGCGTTTTACATTAATGGGTAGTAAAACGAAATGGATTCGTGAGGCGAATGTAGATAGTAGAAAAATTTAGAAATGTGTGTAATTTGGGAAAGATGTAAAAGTTAGAAACGGAAGAGGGGTAATTTTGAAACGATTCACAGTCACAAAAGAAAACTAAAGAAAAACCTAGGAAAATAAGATTTAAAATATTAAAAACTACTTTTACAGAGCCATTTTGGTGAAACGTACTACTTATCGTACAATGATCCTAGATTAGACTTGAAAGTAGCTTAAAACAATTGTTTAAATTTCTTCAAAAGATTTGTATTCATTTTGTGCCGTAATTATTAATAAATTAATAAGAACAACTTTCTTTGCAGCACCCTTTTAATATATAAATATCAACATGTTTTGAAAGCAAATCTTTCTTCGTCAGGATAAATAGTATACTAAAAATAATGACAATAATGAATAATGATTTTTGTCTGTAACGAAACATATTGATATGTGAATATTTAAAAAAGTGGTGTAAACAACGTTATTTTTTCAACAGTTTAAATGTTTAAAACAATCTCAGTATCGCCCTGGTGAAAGACTGCTATTCAGAACTGAAACGTGGCTTGAAATGGCTTTAGCCGTGTTTGGTGATTCTCTGAATATCTAGGAATTTTCCCACCTTCCTTATCCCCACCTCCTTTCCCTCCTCACTACTTTATGCTTGACAACATATTCCAATTGGGGATACCATACTCCCATTGGCTTTAGACAGTTGGAACTCTTGTGCGGTATTCTCATAAAAAGTATTACTTAGTTTAAATGAGACCTTCTAAAATAAATTGTTGGAGCACTTTTTATTTTTTTATTCACATTTCTATTTTTGATAATGAATTCCATTATAATGATTTATTTAATCCATTTTTAAACTTGCTTTATTCAGAAGATGTCCGCGATAAACCGGTCAGGCCAAAAATAAAAAGAGGAGAAAAGTTTAAAAAATTGTTTTAATAATTTTTTTTTATTCATCTTGATTCAGCAGGTCATTTTTATTGATCTTATTCTGAGAACATAAGTAATAATAACTGAACAAAGATTACGATTCACATAAATTGAACACCGAGATTTGGATCAGTAGCCAAGACAGATCAAAATTGAATGTTTTTTTTTAAAAAAGCATCCCTATAAGTATGATATAATATTCAATTGATGCTTCAACTTATTACCATAATATTATACTCTAAACTTTGTAAACTATGTAAACTTTGTAAACTTTGTAAACATGGTAAACTTTGTAAACTTTGTAAACTTTATAAACTTTGTAAACTTTGTAAACTTTGTAAACTTTGTAAACTTTGTAAACTTTGTAAACTTTCTAAACTTTGTAAACTTTGTAAACTTTGTAAACTTTGTAAACATGGTAAACTTTGTAAACTTTGTAAACATGGTAAACTTTGTAAAGTTTGTAAGCTTTGTAAACTTTGTAAACTTTGTAAACTTTGTAAATATGGTAAACTTTGTAAACTTTGTAAACTTTGTAAATTTTGTAAACTTTGTAAACTTTGTAAACATGGTAAACTTTGAAAAGTTTGTAAGCTTTGTAAACTTTGTAAACATGGTAAACTTTGTAAACTTTGTAAACTTTGCAATCTTTATAAACTAAATAAACATTGCATACTTTGTAAACTTTGCAAACTCTGTGAACTTTGCAAACTGTAAATTATAAACTGTAAATTTTACCTGCTAAACAGAGGTTATTCTAGTGAGACAGGCACGTTACCATAATCCTTTTATAACATTAAGATTGTGTAGATGAATTAAAAAAATATATTATAATCATAATAGTAATAAATTCTTAATTTCATAACGTTAAGAGTTTAGTGCAATCCCACAGAATCTCTAAAACAATATCCACACATACACACATAAGCGGTGAAAAATGCAATTAAACAAACTCAAAAGTTATGAAGAATTTAATACACTATAAGTGTATTTTTACTATTTTTTGTACCCACATAATTTCAACACGTTCGTATCACGTTGAATGTTTGTAATCTCGGTATGCGGGCGCGTTAGTAAGCGATTTTCCCTCTCGTAGTACCCTCCCTACAGAAAAAAAAATGAAAAGATATTCCTGAGAAAATTCTGTTCATAGTTTGGTGGATGCTTTGGAGCTCATGAATTGAAAACGGGTAGGTTTTTCAACAGCCTCATTCGATCCACTGCTGGTTTGAGTCACCCGAAAGATTTTTTAACATACTTTGTCATGACGCTGTTCCATACGCTAATTAAGGAGTACGTATTCTTCTTCAAATATTGTCTAGCATTTAGCATTTAATATAGGCCTCCCTCAAATCGATGAGTCAGAATCACAACAACGTTATCACAACAACTGACGGCCTCCATGGTCAAGGGGTAAGGCTCTCGACTACGAATCCGAAGGTCGCGGGTTCAAATCCCGGCGTGCGCATGTAAATTTTATTTAATTAATTTGTGTTGTTTGACAATTAATTAATTTAAAAATAATATATAGTGTATTTGCGCACGTTCCAGAGTGGAAGATACTCTCAGTATCGCCCTGGTGAAAGACCACAATTCAGAATTGAAACGTTGCTAGAAATGGCCTTTAACCGTGTTTGGTGACCAGATCTGAATAGCCAGGTATTTTCCCACCTCCCTCTTCCCCTTCTTCTTCCCCTCCCCAACACCTTCAGCCTCACAACATTCCCCAATTGGGAATGCCATAGTCTCACTGGCTCCAGGCGGTTGGGAGCAGTTGGGACTCATGTGCGGTATTCATATAAAAAAAACGTTACCGCATAAAATCAGTTTTTGAGGCAGGTAAATATTTATTTATTTTTTAAAGAAAGGTAAACATTATCGGGTTACGAATAACCTGACAATATTTGCAAATCGCGTACTACCATCACAGTAAGCGAAAGATGTTACTTGTTTGTGATGGAGGTCGATGCCAGTCGAGGAATTGAATTATATATAGAGGAATTAAAAAATAATTTGTATTCTATATATTCCTGACGAAGAAAGCATCGCTTTCGAAACATGTAGATATGCGCATATTAATAAAGTGATGAATACAAAATAATTTTTAATTCATTTATTAATAATGACGCCACAAAGTGAATACCAATTTTTTGAAGAAATTATGAATTATATATAGAATTTTTATTATAGATTTTTTTCGTAACACAAATATTTAAGTAGTGAAATAATCTAGAACGTATGTCTCTTTTTGCATGTAAACACAGAAACACAACCACGTATCATCTTTTACGGTTTTGTGTTTCTGATGATATGTGGTTTGCCTCGTTTCTAAGGCCGAAATCATCACGCGGTGGCAACGTATCGCAATAGTAACTACTTTTAGGTAAATCAATACAATTTATCATTAATTTTGCATATTTTAATATTAAATAGTTAAAATAATTTGTAATTTAAATAAAAGTATAAAAAACAAGAAAATGAGATACTATCTGACACCTGTAGGCATAAAGAGGTAGGAGCAAAAAGATAAAGGAATTAATGTAGGATGATATTAACAGTTCTTAGAAATCGAAGTATGGCGGATTGGGGTTGCATAATTGAATAATCTGTAATTTAAATAAAAGTATAAAAAACAAGAAACTGAGATACTATCTAACACCCGTAGGCATAAAGAGGTAGGAGCAAAAATATAAAGGAATTAATGTAGGATGATATTAACAGTTCTTAGAAATCGAAGTATGGCGGATTGGGGTTGCATTATTGAATAATCTGTAATTTAAATAAAAGTATAAAAAACAAGAAACTGAGATACTATCTAACACCCGTAGGCATAAAGAGGTAGGGCAAAAATATAAAGGAATTAATGTAGGATGATATTAACAGTTCTTAGAAATCGAAGTATGGCGGATTGGGGTTGCATAATTGAATAATCTGTAATTTAAATAAAAGTATAAAAAACAAGAAACTGAGATACTATCTAACACCCGTAGGCATAAAGAGGTAGGAACAAAAATATAAAGGAATTAATGTAGGATGATATTAACAGTTCTTAGAAATCGAAGTATGGCGGATTGGGGTTGCCGTAGCTTAGTGGATTAGAGCAAGGTTCCGGATAGACCATGAGGTCCTGGGTTCGAATACCAGCTGCTACCGTTATATTTTATTTTCTGTGTATTTTGGTTTTATGTTTAATTTTGAGTTGTTAATATTATTTTCTAAGATTAAAATAATAATAACTCAAGTCTTCATCCAATCACAAAAACTGAAAATGTTCATTCTATTTAAAAGAGGACATAATTTCGAATAGAAAATACAATTCATTATTTATTTATCCATTTTTTCAAAAACATTGTGAACATTTGCCTATTTGTAAATATGTTCTGGCCCATCGAAATGTCTCCAGGTTAGACGATTTTTTACGACTATCATCCATCCGCAGCCAGCAGTTCTCTTTAGATTGTCAGTCAATCTCACCTGCGGGCGATCTCTATATCCCTTTCCCAACCAAAGACGTTATACAACGGCATCGAAAATCCAACGACCATCTGTTTAGCCATTAGTCGTGCTACGTTCCCAGTATAGTCTAGCCTGAAGGAGGACATTGCGGCGGCAATTACTCATTACAGTAAAAAAATGTTTGCATAATATAATAGATGTTAGTCAGAAGTATAGAATTTTAATGAATATGAAAGATAGTTGAATTATATCTATACGACAGCAGTATGCAAAAAAAAATCTGTCCATAATCCATGTCTTCCTTTCACTATGAAGCCTTCCGACTCGTCCCCTTCACGGGAGGGTGAGAACGAAGGGGTGGTTTTAGGGGAGGGGGGGGGGGGGATAACGTGGAAAGCTCTGGGAGAATTTTAAATGAAAACATCTCGATAACATTTTTTTTACGTGAATACCACACAAGAGTCCTACCAACGGCATCCCCGATTCGGGAATATTGTGGGACTTTAGGAAAAGGGTACGGAAAGAGAAGAGGAAAAACGAATTTCGGGAGGTAAATGATGGTTCAGATCTAGTTATGAAGCATAGATCAACATGATCATAATAATTATCCAAATAATCACTTAAAAGTGGTGTAAGCAAAGTACATTTTTAATTATTTAATTAATAATGACGCCACAAAGTTACCAATCGTTTCGAGAAACTTAATAAATAAATAATATTTTTTATGTTTCCTTCAAAAGATTGGTATTCGATCATTTTTTGTTTATGTTTATAATTTGTCTATTCTTATATTATTGTGTTCTATGTTTATCGTTTGTCTATAATTGACATTATTATGTTTTTAGTATTCTGTATATCCTCGATGAGAAAAGCTTCGCTTTCGAAACATCTTGATATGTATATATTAAAATCGTGGTATTTACAAAGTAATTTTTAATTAATTTACTATGATATTTTTAACTAATAATTTTTATCATTTAAATTTTTTGAACATAGGTAGTAATATATATTAAGGTTAAAGAGAATACATATTGGATGGAAGCTCAAACAAAATTTTCCGCTTTTTTAAAACGCATGTTCTTCTGCGATCGTTGCCGGGGTTTTCCTTTATTTTCTTTTTGACTGGCCTGCTTTTCTTATTCAAAATGTCTTTAAAAATTAATGTATTATTATTTAGTCGTAGATTCGGGGCGCGAATTATTCGCGCATAATATGATGCGGTTAGTGGAGGGTGGGAAAAGGGAGAGGGTAGTCACCCCTTTAAAACCTACACAATTCTTTCCTATGTTTATATCACTACTTGCGACTAGCAAGCAAGGGCATTCATATATGAACATTTTAAATTTAAAAAAAAATCTTAAATTATACAAAAGAAAAAATGCAAGATAAAAATTCCCGTTAAACTACTTTTTCGTAGTTTGTCTAACTGGAGCTTGTTATTCAAAATTCAAATTTTACACAATATATACATCTATATAAAAAAAAAGGTTTTCACAAAACATTACTCAACAATATTTCTACAAAAATATATTAAAAAAAAATAAACCAAAAACATTAACAACAACAATAAAGCATAATAATATTTCCTTATTTCTAATACAAATAGCTTCCGTCAGCTAGCCAATTTTTCAAAATATTTATTAATTATAGTTTTAATACAGTTTTTTCATTTCAGCGGGTAACATATTTAAACAGCTAGGAATCGTTTGATCTAATATTATTTGTCCATATTTGTTTGTATGCTTAGGAACCATTAATCCTTCATTAAAATTGAGACGAGTATTGTAAATGTGCTATAGTCTATTTGTATTATATTATATGTACTGAAATATAATTTTGGACCACAGAATTGATCTTACTGAAGGAGTCTTGAGACTGATAAAAATATGGAATATTATGCCTTTTTGGATTGGATGCCCTTGTTCAATGCGGATATACGCATCTTTCAATGAAAGGCTACACTTCATCAGTTTCCCGTAGTAGAAGTCCACGTTTGTGCTGAACCAAGTGACTCCCGGAGCCGAATAACCCGAGCATTCCACTTGGACCCCCATCAACTCTCCTCCACCATACAGAGAAGATGAAGATTTAGAAAATAAAAATATTATTACATTGTGTAGATACATTTATACAGCATATAGAATAATAGAAAGTACGTAATATTACATAATAACTAAAAACGGCTTCCGTGGTTGAGTAGTTACGATTCTTGGCTACGAATCCGGAGGTCGCGGGTTCTAATCCCGGCGTGCGGAAGTATATTTTATTTGATTAAATTGTGTTATTTCACAATTTATTCTTTTAAAATAATATTTTGTATATTTGCGACATTTGAGATACTGTCAGTATTGCTCTGGTGAAAGACTATCATTCAGAATTGAAACGTTGCTTGAAATGGTTTTATCCGTGTTTAGTGACCAGATCTGATTAGCCAGGTACTTCCCCACTTTCCTCTTCCCCATCTCTTTCCCCCCTATCAATACCTTTAGCCTTACAACATTTCCCATCAGGGGATGCCATAGTCTTACTGGCTCCAGACGGTTGGGAGCAGTCGGGACTTTTGTGTGGTATCACTTATAAAAAAAGAACAGTTGAGAATGTTTCAACAACTGAAAATAATTAAAACGTATACAAGTGCTCTTATGTATAATAATTATCAGAAAATAATTAATTTTATATATTTTAGTGTAACATGTTATACCTTAAGTATCTTTATCGGTGTGTATCTTTACTGGTTTATATAGCACTTAACCTTATGGTCTATACGTATCTATATATTGCATTTACTCGTTTTATTTTGTTATATTTACTTGTATTGCTGTACTATTATATACTTTTAATATTATATGTTAACCTTCGCGGATCAATGCAGTAATCTCGTGATTCAGAATACTTCAGATTCCGTGTATTACAACTAGATACATGCCAAGAAGAGCTAAGAAACGACAAACTGAGATAAAAAGAGGCAAGTAGATGTAAGAAGAGAGAACCAGAGACAAGAAGAGCCAAGAAAAGAAAAAAAGACAAGAAGAGGCAAGAAGAGGTAAGAAAAGTGAAGCAGAGCCAATAAGAGTCAAGGAAATATAAGAATGGGCGAGAAGAAGGAACACGTAAAGAAGAAAAAAAAGCAACGCTCAATCAATTTTTTTATTGCTGTCCATCCGAAATTCCAATTTTGACCTATTAAGTTGCTATATATACTGATTGATTAAAGTCCAACTTCCTTCCCATCCACGGAGCACACGCACAATAAATAAAATAAATAAATATCTTGTTAAGTTAATAATAGTTCCCAGCTAGGCAGACTGCCTGTTCTAAGGAAACAAATTGTCCAGTTTTTCGTGGCGTAATATTTTGTAATTATTGTTTTTCTTCAATCTATCTACTGAGTGGATTACGAATAAAATTAAGTGACATTATTTAATAATTTTTCAGACACCCTCTACCCATCCAATTAACCAATTGAATATTAGCGCCATTGATCTTTTCGGCACCGGGCGACCTATAGCTGAGTGACACGACAAATGCGTGACTTTCACCCCTTTCTTTCTTTAATTAGATCATGCGTACAATAACCCCGATGACCTAGGCCTCCGAACCTTCTGTGCGGAGTTAATATAAAAAATCCTCCTTGAGTGAGAATCGCCAGACTGTGATTGCTCCCGGATGACGGAATTATCAGAAAATCGAAAGCTGGGAAAACTGAATTAAAAAAAATATTTTAATAGAAGGATTTCGCATTTAAAAAAAAATGCTTACAAAGCGATTCGCGGAAAGATCACTACGCGATTACGGTTCGGTGGAAAGAGATTTTATTATTTGGGGTCTTAGAAAATTATCTCGTAACGAAACGCTGTTTTCCGGCCCGTGAAATCCGGTTTGGTTTCAGCACGGAAGGTATGAAAACATCTTGTTCATATTCCCTTTGAAAATTATTGGACTGCAGCTCATTTTGATATGATTGTTCATATAATTGAGCTGTATAATTAATTACATTTAACAGCGTAATTTCCTACTGACAAAAAGCTTGGGAGAGTCACTGAAGTTCAGATAATATATTCTTCTAGTAGATAACACAGTTTACATTGAACATAAAGTGAACATTTTACGTTTTCACGTAAGAAAATAATACATAGATAAAAAGGTGGGAAAATTAATTTTCAAAAATGTGCCACAAAATAAGTTTATTTTCAAACAAACAAATATTTTTATCGGTGTATTAATATTTTTCATAAATAATTTTTTTTAATTTAATAGGGTGTTGCAGGGATCAATAGCTACTGTACCTACGAGGGAGGAGATTGGCTGATTGTCGATGAGGAAGTTTAATGAATACCAAAGCATGTATTTGTTTCAGTGTTTACAGATTTAGAACGACTTCTTCAAACGTTAACCCGAAAAGTTTATTTTATTTATTATTAAATATTGTTTCTCGATACAAATAGACTTTGTTAATTTACATTAAAAAAAATGTTGTTTTGACAAACTCAACGGAATTTTAGATCGAAATTTAAAATCTCTGCAGTATTAATATTTTAAAAGTTCAGAGTTACATAGTGAAAGATGCCCTTAGTGAAAAAAAAAACTTGATTTGACTTTGGCTATGTTTAATGATTAGATCTGAATAACTACACGCTTTCTAATTCTCATCTTCTAAACTCCATCCTCTCCTCCACATCATTGAGTCTCATAAAACATTCCACAAACAAAACTAGAAATCTACAGTTCCCCTGGTTTCGAGCAGATGTTAATCTCATACTGTATTCCAAGGTAGAATAATTTCTTTGTAAACTATTACGACAATTTTAATCTTCCTTGCTTGTTTAAATTTTAACTAGCAACATTTTAATGCCTAGATGTCGAATGATACAGTTTATTTTATTTTTTACTCAAAATATTGATTCTTCGATACAAATAGAGTTTGTTAATTTACATTAACAAAATTAAAATTTTGTTTTGACAAACTCAACGGAATTTTATATCGAAATTTAAAATCTCTGCAGTATTAATATTTTAAAAGTTCAGAGTTACATAGTGAAAGATGCCCTTAGTGAAAAAAAAAACTTGATTTGACTTTGGCTATGTTTAATGATTAGATCTGAATAACTACACGCTTTCTAATTCTCATCTTCTAAACTCCATCCTCTCCTCCACATCATTGAGTCTCATAAAACATTCCACAAACAAAACTAGAAATCTACAGTTCCCCTGGTTTCGAGCAGATGTTAATCTCATACTGTATTCCAAGATAGAATAATTTCTTTGTAAACTATTACGACAATTTTAATCTTCCTTGCTTGTTTAAATTTTAACTAGCAACATCAGCGAGATGCGTGTACTAGATGTCGAATGATTAATATTCGCAAATAGTAAATAAGTTATGCATTACTTTGTAAGTCGCCTTTGATGTGAAATTTATAAAAGATTTTATTCAATCATTCAAGGTGACATAATATCGCCAAAATAATTCAAACAGGCTTGAAATAATAAAGTTCCAAAAGGCGAATGATTTCTATGCAAAGCTGATGAAATTGCGCCATCTGACGAATTCAATGATCTCAAAGCAACGATCAGTTGATCACTGTCAACCTAAAAGCTGATGAATAATGCAGTAGCATAAAATGTCTAAAAGGTTTAGCATTCTCTGATCCCATAAAAAGTTTATGACATAAAGGTACTCGCGCTGAAAAACACACAGATTACCTAGAAGTTTTTCGCTGGGTTCAATAGCATTGTTTTCAATGGCTAGATTGTGTTATTTTTATTAAAACGGGTTTGCCGTTCGATGTTTTTTAATATATATAAAAAGGTTAAATTTGTTACAAATTGAAACAGTCAGCTGGAAAAGTAAGTAAACACCGAAACACAATAATAAAATCACAATGGCAACGTTTTTTATAAAGCCAAAAAAAATAGTTGTTTGAACCCTCGTCATTTTAGAATTTTTTAATATTTACCACTTCATACGCCATTTCTTGGTCCGTCAGCGTTTGCAGAAATTTTAATTCGGGCTGTTTGATCAGCCGTCTAGCATACCGGTATTCAAAATTTGGCATAAAACTTAACGGGGAGAGGGACGTCGGAGTTATTATTTATTAATTCAAAATAATGACAATATTATTTTGCCACACGATAAACATGGTGTTTTTAAAGAGAAAAACATTAATTACGTTTTTTTTAAATCATATTCATATTTTAAATATTTTGTAAAACATACAATAGGACGGTCAGAAAAAGTAATATTACTGTTTTAGATATTGATAAATGCTAAGCCTATGTAAATTTATAAAATATTTAATAAATGTTTTTCTTCGTAAAAACATTATATTTATCGCATTGCGTAATAATACTATCAATATTTCTAAATAATAAATAATTCCTCTCCGACATCCCTCTCCCCCTTGTACTTCTTTATTATTATTTTTCTTATAGAGGGTGTAAAATATTGTTTATAATTTACATATATATTTTAATACTACTCTTTCATTAAAATCATTTGCATGTGGTTGGGCTAGGTATAGTTAATATTATTATATAGATGTCCTTATTACAAGTTTATGTTACAAGAATGTCAAAGGTGTTTACTCTCCCCCGAGCTTCGTGATTTCGGTATAAATATTTTTCATGACAGAAAGTCATTTTAATGTGTTCATGATTATTACACCCTTATTGGATACATCGAGAGGGATTATATACATTACGTACATTGGATGGTAAAGAAAGGTTGTGTATAAATTATATTACTACTTTAAAATACATTTTTAATACTATTTAATGGTTTCTAATTTTAACTAGATACTTAATCTCGTGTAAGGAAAAGTTGAGAATCTAATAAACAGTTCTCTCCTTTAAAACGGAGACAGAAATCGAATAAAAATATTACACAAAATCATACCTAATATTACATTTTTTGCAACACGGCAGGGAGTAGGGTGAGAAAAACGTGGAACGAACCCAAGGGGTGATTCCTTAAGGGTGCTAAAATAAGCAGGATAAAAGTAAAATATTACAACGAAAATGATTAAAGTATATTAAAATAACGGGTAATTACTTCCGACCTCTTCCTAATAACATTATATGGTCGTTCGGCATGCAATACCGCGTAAGCGACTTGTAACAAGTTATTCAGGATAGGAAAAACCACGAGACATACGCGATATTTACATTGGAAATCACATACGCGGTGTTATATATGATGCATTAAAACAATTTTTTAACATATATAGACGAAATTACGAATAGATTGGTATTGAAATGTTACTAAAGTAAATACCTTTTTGAATTTAAAAATTCTTACTATGATATCATTACCACGTAGATATATCGTATTGTAAAATTTTTGTGTACGGTGCCAGGGATCATTTCTCCCTCTTCCCGTGTCAACTGTGGTTAAAGGTTCATAAATGTGGAGATAATCTACTCTACCCAGTGAGCGGGCTGCCTATTGCCACTGGAGGGCTTTTATTTAATTTATTTCAAAGAATTGTTAACTGTGTTTTATGTGCTAATTAACAAGTAGAATATAAAATATAACTAACTAACTAACCATCATACCCTTTCCCCGCGTACTGCCAACCAATTCGATTTTGGCAAACACTTCTTATTTCATTTACATTCACACATCGTCTCATACATTCTCATCTATTATTCTGACTTCTGACTCAAATATTTGATTCATATGATCTTGCTATGTTTTCCTTGGCCATCCCCGGCTTCTTCTTCCATTCACATTCACGTCGTATGTTCTTCTTACACTCCTTTCTTCGTTCATTTGCTCTATATGCCTAAACCATCACATAAAATATATGTTTGTATATTATCCTCAAACTGATCAGAGACATACAAACACAGCTGTGATGTATCACATACAAACTCGTCCCACTGTTGTTCAATATCAGGTTATGTTACGATTTTGTAAATAGTAACATTTTGTATCACATAAACACGTTCCATTGTTGTGTACGAGTATATTTTCACTGCCAACAAGGGCAAAAATCATTACATAATTTATTTTAAAATGTAAATATGTTAGTTGTATGTCTCTATTCCTAAACTATAGATGTTAGCCATACAAAAATATTGTTTATAAGACCCACCTGTTCCAAAATATGTTTGTCACTAGTTATAAGTCTTAGTTGTAAGTCGCTAGCTATATACGTCTTAGTCGGAAGTAACTAATTAGACGTCTGAATTAGTTAGTTTCTAGATCACTAGTTATAAGTCTTAGTTGTAAGTCGCTAGCTATATACGTCTTAGTCGGAAGTAACTAATTAGACGTCAGAATTAGTTAGTTTCTAGATCACTAGTTATAAGTCTTAGTTGTAAGTCGCTAGTTATATACGTCTTAGTCGGAAGTAACTAATTAGACGTCAGAATTAGTTAGTTTCTAGATCACTAGTTATAAGTCTTAGTTGTAAGTCGCTAGCTATATACGTCTTAATCGGAAGTAACTAATTAGACGTCAGAATTAGTTAGTTTCTAGATCACTAGTTATAAGTCTTAGTTGTAAGTCGCTAGCTATATACGTCTTAGTCGGAAGTAACTAATTAGACGTCTGAATTAGTTACTTTCTAGATCACTAGTTATAAGTCTTAGTTGTAAGTCGGTAGCTATATACGTCTTAGACGGAAGTCACTAATTAGAGGTCTGAATTAGTTAGTTTCTAGATCACTAGTTATAAGTCTTAGTCGTAAGTCGCTAGAATATGTGAAGAGTACGCAAACTCACACAACTTGCTGTACAACTCCAAAAAATCACTTATAGTTGTATTTAAACACAAGAAGGAGCCACTAAATATCCCACCAATCTGGCTAGAAGTAAATATACTGCTTGTGGCCTCGCAGGTCAGATACCTGGGGCATATCCTTACAGAAGACATGAACGATATGGTAGATATGGAACGACAAAGAAGAGCCATCAATATACGCGCCGGAATGCTCTCAAGGCGGTTCTACCACTGTAGCGATGATGTCAGGAAACTGCTTTTTAAGACATACTGCACTGCCCTATACACATCTGAGCTGTGGTCGCAATACTCAGCAGCGCAATGGTACAAGCTGAGGGTGTGCTACAACAACGCATATAGGCAACTTCTGCAACTTCCAAGGTTCTGCAGTGCCTCTACAATGTTCACTGAAGGGAGGGTCCACTCATTCCCCGCCTTACATCGCCACCGACTAGCCAGCTTCTGGGGCAGGACACGGGAGTCAACCAACGCCATTGTAGTGGCTGCATCCGCGTGGCTCAGCTCTCCACTTAATGAGCGATGGATGCAGATGATGCGACTGCCACCCTGAAGATGATCTACTCAATTAAATTTATTTAAATTATTCTATTTTACTATTATCTATTAAGTTTTTCATTTTATTTCTTTTATTTTGATGTAATAATCTTTTCTTAATTACTTTTTATTTTATTTAATACGTTTCTTTTCTTTTTTATATTATTATTTAACCTTTTTCATTTTTATTATTATTATTATTTTATTATTTATTTATTTTATTGTATTCATTTCTCTATTTATATTGTATGTGTTTCATGTGATATGGCAGACTGGGTTTGCACTACCCATACAGTCCTGCTGGATTAAAAACTTAAATAAAAAAAAATAAAAAAATATACGTCTTTAGACGGAAGTCACTAATTAGAAGTCTGAATTAGTTAGTTTCTAGATCCCTATTTGTAAATCTTAGGTGTAAGCCATTAGTAATAAATCTTAGATCTAAGTAATTGGATATAAGTCTAAGTGATAATTTATAGGTTAGATAAATTATAATTTCTTCTAAAGATACCTGTGGCGTCATTATTAATAAATTAATTTAAAAAAAATTACGTTTTATTCACAATTTCTGATTTATCTAATTATAAACCGGTTGTATTTTAGAAATCAGAAAAAGCGTTAATAGTGAATTAAATGTAATAAATAATCAAATATTTAAAAAAAGTTATTTCTTGAATTTGTTTTCATATTAATATTAATAATAAAAGTTTTTTTTTTTTAATTTCTAATATAAATTTGTTACTCGATGTTTTATTAACATTTTTGATTAATTACTTACCTACGTTAATGAATTTTTCTTTATATTTATAATCTGTCTATTCTTACATTATTGTGTTCTATGACATTATTATTTTTTAGTATTCTATATATTCCTGACGAGGAAAGTATCCCCTTCGAAACACATATTGTGTATATTAATAAAGTGGTGAATACAAAGTAATTTTTTTAATTAATTTATAAATTATGTTGTAAAGCGCCCTTGAGGTGATTTTCTCACGAAAACGATAGAAATAATCAATTTATTATTATTATTATTTCATTTCATTTCACGGAATGTATAAACACAGCGACCGCTCAATGAGATTGGTGATGAATTCGGTCAAAACACATTTTTTAAAGTGCTCAATTATTTCACAGCTCACTGTTTATCCTCAAACCTTTATCTTCAAATCGATATATTGTGTCTAATAACTCCCATAATATCCAATAAACCGCTAATAGAATCCCCAACCGAATCATACACACGCTACTCTCGTCAACTTTCAACCCGGCGCGGAGGACTATTGATTTTTATTTTCACCGAAAACTTATCCGCGATAAGTACTGACTGGTCTAGTTCTGCTTGGAGGGTGCAGGGAAGCAGGGATGCGGGCTTCTTGGGGGACACTTCGTCACACCGATATGCGGACACTCGGATACGTAATACAATAAAAACTGTTTATTGATCGTTTGGCCCCACAACCCCGTTCTAACCGAGACGGGGGGGCTGGTTTATAAATGTTTTTTTTTCATGTGTTTAAATTGACTTTTTATTTATTTATTCTTAAATTTAAAAAGAGCAAAACAAAAACATTAGCCACTCATCTCACTAGGACAGTCCTGTGTTGAGATGAGCGGCTTTACAATTTTAATATATTCATATATTTTTTTAAATAACACCAAAGTTATTCACACTATAAACAACTATAGAATCTACAGTAAATCTTTAAGTTGGGCCGTACATTTATAGATTAAAACAATAATAATTTCATTGTAACCCAAATACCCATCATAAAGTATCCGTGTTCCAATTAGCCACAATCATAGGGTGACCATATTTTTGTTAAGGGGGAGAGGGACGCCGGAGAGTTATTATTTATTAATTCTAAATAATGATAGTATTATTACGCAATACGATAAAAATAATGTTTTTAATTAGAAAAATATTGGTTAAATATTTTATAAATTTACATAGGCTTAGCATTTATCAAAATCCAATCAGAAATATTACTTTTTTCTGACCGTTCCACTGTATGTTTTACAAAATATTTAAAATACGAATATAATTTTTAAAGTGGAGAAAAGTATGTGCAATAATTTGTCGTTGCGTTTTTGTAAATAAACGTAACTAAAAAATTGTAATCCACATTACAAAAAAAAAAAATGTTTTTTTTTTTAATAGGCACATAAGCACTTCCTATCTTAACTTAATCGAATGAAAATATAAATAATATTAAAATGTATAAAATTACTAAGAGAAATTTTTTTAACTTTAAAATACGGGCGAACCACAAAATGCAACGCCGCGCGTGTCATGCCGCCCGCACCACTATTATAACGTGTCAAAGGCAGGAACTAAGTACGCAAAATGACGTAAACACGTAATTTTCAAATGTTGAATGTATTTTATACATTCAAAAGTACATGTGTACGCGATGCGCGTCAAGGAACAACTCGTTTGTGTTAGTGTCTGAAAAGCATGGCTTTTCGACGACAGCAAATGTAGCAATCAGTGCCATCTGTTGGTACATCTATTAATTAGAACAACTTTACTTACAAAATAATGATAACGTAAAGTTGGATTTCGTTCAAAATATTGTCTGTGTTTATTTAGCGGAACAAAGTTGTAAACTTTTTATATCCAGTAATTGGGTTAGAATGAGAATAAATAAAGTGGCTATTTGGATATTGATGTGGCTTAGGCAATAACAACCAACATGGCTATAACCAGCAGCTTAGACAATCGTAGAGAAAACTTAAGAAAGAAATGTAAGATGTTGTCTGGGCTAATATTTTTTTAAATAGGAATTGTCCTACTACCCACCCTGATTACAAACTCTGTGCACGCCACTGCTTACTACTTGTCAGTCTAGTTAAATTAGAAGCAATGAAGTGCGGCGTCTTCCTCTGGTAGGTCGTCCATTGATTATTGATTGGCTACTATTGTATGCGACAGAAAATATAATCGAATTTGGCGATATTTGTGCAACATGTTGGTTTTTGTTAATTATTTAGTCCGTGCTATGTCTTCTTGTGATGTTCCCGAGTTTTTCATTCATCCACTGCTCGTCATTTACATATATAAGTCAGAAACCTAAAATTTCCAAGCCATCGAAGTACCTCGATCATCTACTTGTTCATTACGCTAAGAACGGCCCAACACGAGAATGCAAGATTTTATCACATATACGCCTCAGGAATCTCATTTTCACTACAGGTTTTGAAGAAAAATCATCTCTTTTTTTTAATAAGGTTATGAAGTTGAGAATTCTTGCTTGTGATTTTGGTGCCATAATTGATTTGACAGCGAAAGTAATGCCTTGTGCTATTGCTACCTCTAAACAAAGAAACAAAGAAACAAATAAACCAAGAAATTAAGAAACAAAGAAATAAAGAAACAAAGAAATAAAGAAACAAAGAAACGAATAAACAATAAAAAATTACCAAAGAAACAAAGAAACAAAGACACAAAGAAACAACGAAACAAAGGAACAAAAAAACAAATAAACAAAGAAAGAAAGAAACAAAGAAACAAAAACAAAGAAACAAAGAAACAAAGAAACAAAGAAACAAAGAAACAAAGAAACAAAGAAACAAAGAAACAAAGAAACAAAGAAACAAAGAAACAAAGAAACAAAGAAACAAAGAAACAGAAACAAATAAACGAAGATATTAAGAAACAAAGAAAGAAGAAACAAAGAAACATTAATTTGGAAATTTTATTTCATTCCGAACATTGATTTTTTCAAAACGTATCTAAATAATTAAATTCTTGCGTTTTCCATTTCGAAAATATTCTACTCAAACAAACCTTCTTTTGAAGATGTCATCTGTGGCTAACCAGAGTGGTATATCTATAGGTTAACCTCAATACGACATGACGGGTTCAATGATTTTCATACTAATTTTAAAACGTTACAGCAACAGTTTTAAAAATTGGTTTCATTCAAAATACTCTCTAAACCTTACTGGCACCAATAAAAACAAACTGTGGTATTTTAAGCGAAACCGGTAGAGTAATTTTCGAGAAAATCGAGGACAGACAAACAATCATTCATTTTTATATATAGAAAAGATTGGAATTATCTTTTTGAAGCTTTACAGTTCATTTTAATATTAATTATTGTAAAATAACATCAAATATGAAACGCAAGATAAAATAATACACGAAATTTTCCGTTTCATATTTTCATTGAGAATTATTGATTTTAAAAATCAATATTACAGTGAAGTTTAAAGTTTCAATAAGCTATTTTTATTTTAATATTCTTTCTAGACTAAATAATTAAGTTCTTAAGGTAATTAAGTTCTAAAAGTCAGAAAGATGTTCAGGAATTTTTTTTAAATGAATAGGTATTTATATTCAAGACACCATCTATGGGCGATATCATGTTCGGTCAGAACTGTGTGCTCTCACATAAAGATGGCAGCCGATATATTTAAAATAATTGTACAATAATATTAACCATTTAAGAGAAGTATGTAATTGACAGAAATGACGAAATTTTCAACAAAGGTCTCAATGGAAAAATTAGTAGAGACTAAAGTTCGAGTCCCAGTCGCGACCGTACCACATTAATTTCCATATTTTCTTCTGTTTTGTGTTTTCATTGTGAGTTATTTTCAATAATTTTAATAATTTATTCATTTTCAAGTATGCAAAGAATGAGAAAAATGACATACATTTTTAAATATGCACAAATTGTGAAACTCGATCCTCTTTGTACCTAAGCCGGTTAGTGGCTGATTGAACAAATACGTCCGGTTCCTGCCTAGTCGCCGTGGGTTCAATTCATCTGTCAGTGAACATTTCCGCTTGATGATAATAGGAGTTTTTATAATGCTGTCGTCTGTCTTTTTAAATAAAAAAAAATACGTACGTATCTTACTAAATTCTAAAACGACATCTAGATCGTAACAATGTCCTACATAGTTTTAAATCATAAAATAACCCAAATAAAATAACAGCGAAAGAATGTTCAGCAGTGGTTTTTTCTTTTGGTCTTCGCCCATGAATACTGTATTGCGGAAATATAAATTTGAAGCATATTTGACATCCCCCTAAAGCAGTTAGCAGTCGGGGGTTGGGGGTTGGGGTGGCTGCGAGGCGGGCTATGGGCTATAAGGGATGTTCCTCGTTTAGCCTGGCACACGCTCATTTAAACAACCCCTGTAGTATAATATGCGGAGAGTAACAATGGAGGAGTTCAAATGATTGTGTCTGGAACCCTCAGCCTTAGGTATTGTTCTTGATTATTTTTATCCGCTTAATTAATGGGTTATTTAAAATAAAGAAGCTCGATTGTGTTAATTGAGTGAAGGAATTTATTAAACTTTTTTTTATGTGACGCATGATTTTCATTAAAAATGATTTTATTAGTAAATAAGTACCTAAATAAATTAATTAATATAAATAAATAAATAATAAATGAATTTAATTCATAGAACAATATTTAATTTTTAAAATATATGTCTCTCTGTCCTAGATTATCTCGTTAATTACTAGACTGGTTTCGCTAAAAATAGCAATGTTTGTTCTTATCAGTGCCGGAAATGAGTAGTTAGAATGAAATCCAATAGATAAAACTGTTACTATCACGTTTTAAAATTAGTATGAAAAACATTGAACCTTCCATGTTGTATTCAGGTTAGCCCATAGATATACAACTCTGGTTAGCAACAGATTACATGTTCAAGAGAAGATGATTTGTTTGGGTAGAATATTTTCAAAATGGAAAACACAAGTAGGTGCCTACCTAAGAACTTTATTATTGAGATATATTTTGAATTTAATGTTTCTTTGTTTCATTGTTTAGAGATAGTAGTAGTCGTCACTAGGCATTACTTTCACTGTCAAATCAATTATGGCACCCAAACGACAAGTAAGAATTCACAACTTCATAACTTTATTAAAAAAAATCCCTAAAATCAACTAGTTTAAAATAATAGTTTCAATGCAAATTTATCGAATTTTTTGTTGTTTTAGAACAATTTAAAAATTTGGAATAGACAGCAGATGGTTTTTGAATTATTTTTTGACCCTTAGTGACATTTCAAATCACATAGCTAATGAAAGATATAACTCTGGGTTGACCTAGAAAATCCAGAAAGAAAAGAACTTGGTAATCTCATCGTTCAAGGTATTTTACTGTATCGATATGTTTTTCACATTAATGATCGATTAAAATAAGGATAAATATTTTTGAATAAAAATTATAATTTTTCTTTAAAATATTGTGAATAATGGGATGTCACATAAGCTGTTAGTTAGAATAATTTTTATTTATTAATATAAATATTTAGTACTAGTGATTTGTACCGGTTGTGCTCAAATATAATCTTCACCAGTGCGGTATTTCAACTATCCAAGTTTGTTGGTTGGAGAACGTAAAATTAAAAAAATAAATTATAATGACTTTTTTATTATTGTTTTATCTTTTCATAAACTACATTTTCATAAACTACAACTGAAAAAGTAAAGACACATAAAAAGATAAAAAAATAAATTCTGTCTAAGCGTTTCGCGGTGTTCTTCGACCATCTCCTCTTTCGGCCCGTGCTGCTACCAGGAGCACAGAGGAGCGCCCGGGTGCATCGCCAGTACATCGTGTAACTTTTCTGGTGGAGGGGAGCAAACCAGCCAACCGCCAACCAACTTCAGGGGCGGTTATTTCATCCGCGCAACTTCTGCGATCCGGGTACAGATATTGGGGCGAGGTCGAGTTATGACGTCATCATATTTTGATGACACTGGGTACTTTAATATAATCATTTTTGCAAAGGAGGGTTAGGTTTTATTTAAGTAGTCACAAATTAATACTTCGTTATTATAATTATTTCATATTCATATAAATTATGATAGTGTCGACAATTAAAAAAAAGTCTTTCTCTACCCAAAGCAATCAGCTAATTAAAATGAAATCTCAAAAACTTAAAAGGAGTCCAAAATAAACATTATAATAGTAACTAATTTTCCATCACGCTGTTTCTCCGAAGGGGTAGGCAGATCGGACGGACCGCCAAACAACTCAGTCTTGGCACACGCTTCTTTCTCCATTCACATTCATACATAATTCTCAGTATGTTATTATGACTCTTGAGATGGCCCGAGTATTTGGTTCATTTGATCGTGCCATGTCTTCCTCAGGCATCCCCGGCTTCTTCTTCCATTCGCATTCGCGTCAAATATTCTTCTAACACCCCTTTCTTCGTTCATCGGCTCTATATGCCCAAACCGCCTCTGCGCTCCTTTCTTAATCTTACTCATTACGCTCTCATTAGTCTCGCATTATTTGCTAATCTGAGCATTTAACCGTTAGAGTGCTGCCCAGCGCCATCGCGCTGCAAGCTTTAGTTACGTAAATTGCGACGCAGCGCTATAGGGCTCAACTTTCCGTGTGATTTTTGTCGTCCTCGGGAGAGCACGCGTTCAATTTGTGTGTGGTATATTGCGGTATAATGTATTAAATGACAGCGGCACTATAGACGACGAGACATTTGTTCCCATAAATGAATGTGTGCAGCAAAGCAAATGAGATAAGGCGATCCAATTTCGTATGCGCTCGTTGTAAACAGAGACTACATGGACCACGGGAAAACACAATTGTGAAGTGAAATAATCTAATATTTTTTATATTTTTTGTAGTTGTAAATGTTTAGTTTTTTTTTTTTAATTAGAAGTATAATATTCGCAAAATTTCATTATTTACTTGTATAATTAAAAAAATCAATATACTTGATTGTTTTTTGCCCAAGTTATTGGATTTTTATTGAATACCATACTATTTATTTAAAAACACAGAATATCTGTAGCAATTTATATACACACTTGCAAAATAAGCATAGCACTTAAACAGTTAAAATACTAAATAAAGAGAAACTAGATAATAATATATGCATTGATACAACCACAAAAATCTCCACAAAGGCAACAAAGAACACCGGAACAACAACAAAACCCTGATGCAACCAGGAAAACTTTTCAAAGACAATATAGCTAACTCTGTTTCAACCTAATACTCTTAAATGATTATACCTCCAGCTCCTGACATTTGACTGTAACATGCTACACTAGAGCCCTCTAGCGTCCCGAGTTGTATGAATTGTTTTTTCATTAATTCTAATAGATTTTCTGTGAAATATATTCTTAATAAATTACAGAAACCGAAAATTTAAAAAATACCTAGATACGATTTTACTCCTTTTTGGTCATGTATAATATGTATGTATTTAAAAGTGACCTAAGTAGATTAATAAATTTGCGCGTTGAAAATATATAACTTTTAAATATTCTATAATATACAACAATTTAAAAAATATATCTAAATTGTGGGACATGGCAAAAACGCCATGTACAAACTTTGGCGAAAATGCCCATTTGGTTGAACCGACGCTGGGTATTAAATTCGTGTAATCTCCATATATAAAAAATGAATTTTTTTCTGTCTGTCATCGATTTTCTTGAAAATTACTCAACTGGTTTTGCTGAAAATAGCAGTTTGTTCTTATTAGTGCCGGAAAGGTTTAGAGAGTAGTTTGAATGAAATCCAATTTGTAAAACTGTTGCTATAACGTCTTAAAATGAGTATGAAAAACATTTAACCTGCCACTCTGATTAACCACAGATTACATATTCAAAAGAAGGAGGTTTGTTTGGGTAGAATATTTTCAAAATGGAAAAAAACAAGTAGATACCTACTTAAAAACTTTATTATTTAGATGTATTTTGAAAAATAAACGTTTGGAAAAATAAAATTTTCAAATTAATGTTTTTTTTTAGAGATAGTAATAGTCGTTACAAGGCATTACTTTCGCTGTAAAATCAATTATGGCACCCAAACGACAAGCAAGAATTCACAACTTCTTAACTTTATTAAAAAAAAATCCGATAGCAAGGCTAGTCGGCTAGTTTAATATAAACACGTATAAAAACCATTATTTTATTAACAAATCTCTCAATTTTCTTGTGTAAAGGTTTCATTGTTTATTGTCTGTGAATCCATGGCTTATATATATCATGAAAGTCCGATGACTTACTGCGCCTACGTGAAACGCGAATAGATTAAAAGAAGATGAAGGATTTTAATTCCCCAAGGCGATATTTTTCTTTGCAGTGTTTAAAGGCTACTTTATGCTCGCTACTCCCAGCAGTCCCAGCGGGCGGCGGAGAGCAGTTCTACTGAAACATTTTTATCGGAGGGCCTGAACAAATAATATACGTAAAAAGTAAGTCTTTGTTATACCAAGAAAGAATACATTCCCAAAGTCTCAATTCGATAAAAGATTCGCATTAAGCACGATCTTAAAAAGAAACAATAAACATTCACAAATGAAATTTTTAATTAATTTTTATTATATTTAATTCGTAGAACTCCATTTAATTTATATTTTTATGAAGCAGAGCAATTTTAATAATGTTATTATTAAGGTTAGCAAGTATTTTAGTAGTTTATTATTGTCACAGCTGTTTCGGCGTTCAAAGCCATTTTCAAGCTGTGGTTAGACCACATTGAGGCGACTTACTTGCTTACTTAAAGCAATTTTTAATTACATTATTTAATATATTATTTATGAACTATTTTAATTCATGTTAAAAGTAGAACCTCTTTTGCCAGTGAACTTTTAACATTATCCTACACATGCCATCGGTTTACAATCTCGTTTTCACATGATTCACAATAACCGCACGTGTTCGCTTTATTCGTTTCCACCCACTCTCAATTTAGCTGCATCTCCTTTCCTCTCACAGCACATGGATGTACTGATACAGCCTCCCTTTCACTCAAATCTATTTCACTGCCTAACTGGTAAAATTCCTTCGTCCTGCTTCATCCAGTCGACTTTTCAGAGGCTGTCCATCTCTAACAGTAGTCCTGCCTACATAGTGTGGAAATTGATTACGTCCTTATTCGGTATGGTATGCACTCGAGAGGAAATCATGGAGCCTTTATAATGCATACAGATGAAATCGGTACCATATAATTATAAGTACAATCTGCGTACTTACTTTATGCCCTAAAGGGGGCTGGAGGATTTGTCGATTTATGCAAAAATACAAGGCTCGTAATTAGTAATAAGACAATTGAATAGGAAACACCAATAAGGAACTCCAGGACTATTTTTTTTCATCAAACGTTCAAACGTAAATACCAATATATTTTGTTTTTTTTTCTAAAGTTATATTTTTCAAAGTTTCAATTTCACAAATTTATGGCCGGTTGGTTTTGATCAGTTTGAGGTTAGAATGTCAAATGTCAAAACAAGGACGAGACATAATTTTATATTCTATTCATGGTAAACAATAAGTAAATATAAGTAATAAAATTATGTTCCTATTTAGAAACTTTAACTCAAAGAATAATAACAGTATTGAGCATTAACTTTATCATAATATCCGTATTTATAATTGGTTTGGTCTTGAATACTCTAATTTATTTTACTAATAATTGTTTTTTTATATTGAACAACAAAAAAAGCTTAGTTACCAAAATTACGTTTGAATTTCGCCAAAACTAAAAAAAATACAAATTTAAAATACAAAACAAAATCGAAAAATATTTTTTTCGTACTAATCCAAAAACAGAATGCGCACGTGATGTCAGATGTTCCAAATGCAATGGTTTTGATGAGCTGGTTTTTTATTCGCTTTTAAAAAACGATTTATAAATTCTACATATAATTATATATAATTAAAGTTACATAATTTAGAATCGGCGTTTGCTGATCTTTATGAATACATATTTTTAAAGTTATTACATTTTTTCCTGGAGTTCCTTATTGTGATTAATTACTGTTTTTAATTTGATTTCATGTACCGTCTAAATAAACAAACGAGGATTTATCCAAATAGCTACAGAGTTAGTCTTTATTTCTAGTTTCGTATCACAATTTTATACACCTAAGCGAATATACAATTTACAAATTATTTAATAAATTAAAAATAACGTTTTAAAAACATCTAAAATGATTATTAATATTATCTACCTACCGAATCTACTTATTTTATGATCTTAATGTTGTAGGTGAAGTTAGAAACCCTAATACGGTACGTTTTTAAAAATATTAAAGATCATTGTCCAATTACACAAAATACACAATACGAAACGAAACAAACAAGAGCTACATAATATATGAATGATGCAATGAAAAAAACAGTACAAAAAGAACGGGGCTTTAACTGTACCCACTATCTACAGGATGTCAATAGATTCATTGAAATTCATAATAAGTTGTTTTTTCAGGTTGGTATTTCTGGTTCAATCGAGTTTTCTCCGAATTTAGTTTTGATATCGAGATTGCAGAAGGTGATTTACATTTAGAACTTTATAAAATAACTAACTAACTAATTAACTAACCATCACGCCGTTTCTCTGCAGCGGTAGGCAGAGAGGACGGCCCGTCAAACAACTCGATATTTGCATACACATCTTGCTTCATTCACTTTCATACAACGTCTCATACATTCTCTTCTGTTATTCCCACTTTTGAGATGGCCCGACTCAAGTATTTGATTCACTCGATCGTGCCATGTCTTCCTCGGTCGTCCCCGGCTTCTTCTTCCATTCACATTCGCGTCATACATTCTCCTTACGCTCCTTTCTTCGTTCATTTGCCCTACATGCCCAAACAATTTGAGCGTCCCTTTCTTAATCTTGATCACTACGCTTACATCAGCTTTGCATTCTTTACGAATCTCAACATTTTTCTCACGATCATACATGGTTTTACCACACATTCGTCACATCTCATTTCTACAGCATTCAGTCTACTTTCATCCTTCCTCTGCCAGTTCCATGCCTCACTGTTATACATCGGGGTTGGTATAAGCACTCCGTTGTGGACTGCTAGTTTCGCTTCTTTGGACAATTTTTTGTTTGTGCCAACCACGTTCAGTCCTCTAAAATAAATTAAAGAAATCGTTGAAACAGTGTAGTGTGTGTTCATTACGTTTATTTGTTATGTTAATTCGTTGTATAAATTATTACTACCACCATCCATCGCCACCACCGAGGGTTCACAACAGGAAGTACCCACAATATGAAAGGAGACGGTTGTGAAAGTAAGAATATTTTTGCTTTAAAAACCGAATTTGTATTGTCATTGTTAGTAAAAATGTTATTTTTGGAAAAAAAAACCGTATTATATTTTATTTTAACGAATGCTTTGAACCATATTTTTTTTTCATAATTGTTTTATTTTTTTACTATGTTACAAAACCGTTTATTTTTTATATTTTAAGTGTAATATTCTAAATATATTTCTCTCGGTAAGAGTCATTATAATCTGGTAAAAACTAAGACATTTTAATATTTGCGTTATGCCATTCTATTTGTCGTACCTAATGTTAATGTACATACAAATATGTAATACATTTGTGAAAGGTTTACCAATTCCCGAAGGCTTCGAAGCTTTTAGGAATTCTCTTTCAGGAAGGTTTAACTTGGTAGACACGCGGATGATACTTACACGATACCTGACCTTAAATTAAAGTACCCATCGTTTTGATAAGGCACCTTGAGTATGTCTACTGTAACAAAAAAATAGTAAAATGGTCTACTTCCAGGAAAACAATTAATCGCAGAAATTAGGGAAGTAACAATGTTATTTACAACGTGCTTCATCAATTGTAAATATTGATTAATATTACCGCTGAGATGGAATAATACTGAAAGAGCATTGCTTTAATTTAATAAAGTGTTAAACTAACCAATCGCTCAGATGAACTTCCCACATCCCACAGCATCCGCGGATCCCTCCCGTTATGGAGTGATCCAGCATCTCTAGCCAGAGAACTACCAGGAGCACAATACTATCGAAGAGGTAAGCGTAACACGAATCGACTTACACACACTGCTAGATACTATACACGCTAAACCTTCCTCAATACTTGTTTGAGATTTGTTTTCAATGCCAATCTGCAAAAAGAGAATCCCACATGCAAAACCTAAATACATACTGGGGACATTTTATTTAAACTTTTTGATAAGGTGGTTGAAACATGCTTGGTCTTTCCTTATTTATTGGACCTATGCATATTTATCGCAGTAAAGCTATCTCCACTTTTATTGTATCATGATGATAATATGTTATTTTGAATGGATAAAGCAGTCGAGACGAAGCTTGAAGACAAAAGGATTATAATTATGCCGAGGGCTCAATGTAATCATGATTATTAATAGATTAGTTAATTATGGTCTCATTGCCTTGAATTATTAAAACCAACTTTACCGGGGTGGTGTAAGCTGAAGGATTATGAAACCACTAATTTAATAAAGCTACATACTGGAACTGATTTTTGTAAAAATACACATTAATAAAATAAAATAATATTTATGTTGGAGAATAGGAAAAGAACTTACATGAATATTATTATTTAATATTTTGGGGTAAAATTAATAAATAATTTAATATTCAATCTTTAATTTTTTGAATCAATACATATTAAAAAAAATAAGAACAAGGATCTACCCTTGTTCTACTCACTAAAAATAAACCACTTGACAGAATGCAGATAGGGGGAGAAAAAGGCGATAACAAATCAGAAACATTCATTCAGACTCATTGTTAAGAGCGGGGGTCACGGCACCAGATCAATATTTTAGTACGACTCCACTGAACGACGGCTTATTTAAGAGCCGGCACATATTAAGAGCCGACTACCAGTTCATGAGCTCATACCCCAGTTCATACAACTCCCGGTTCATACGGCTCCCAGCGTTAGGCATAGGTACAAAACGTCCAGGCATCCAAATGGATTTCTTATTCTTACCAATGAACTATATTTTTATAAGGGAACCATCGAAGGTTCTTTTAACACGTAGAATGGATGGACCGAGACAGGAATAATTTGTAATAGTAGCCAATTACCAATTTTAATATCAATCCAAGTTTATTAAAAATTTTCAAACTAACGGTTTATAATAACATACGATTATGTACCTTATTAAGTCGTCACAATGTGGATTAACCGCAGTTTGAAAATAGCCTTGAACGCAGAAACAGCTGTCACAATAATAAAATACTTACAGAACTTAATAATAACATTATCAACTTTGATTTACATTAAATTAAAAGAAAATAAATTAAATGGAGTTCTACGAAATAAATACAAAAACAATAAACAAATGGCTATTGTTCGAAAGTTAAAGTACTGAATTACCAGGGGCACATAGATAGTTAAATATTGTGAAAGAATGGTAAAATGTTGAAAAATTGGAACAATATGGTTAAAAATTGGTAAAAATAAAAAATAAAAAATGGTACGGTAGTCTACAAGCAAGGCACGTAGGCCGAGAGGTACATTATGTACGTCTATGACGATGATTATTCATGAGACAAACTCTCGGATAAAATACTGTTTCTTAGCTAACTTTTATTTTTAAAATTGTTAAACGAAAGCCCTGATGTAGTCAAGTTAATTAAATTTAATATTCCAACTAGAACTATTCGATCTAAAATTTTATTCAATTGAAACAATAATTTCAGGACTGAGTCAATAAAAAAAAATCACTTGTACCTAGACTTCACACAGAAGGTAATACTTTTTCAGATATGGTAGACATGTTCAATTGCTCGGAATACAAAAAGACGATTATTGCATACATTTTCAACAATTATTAATAAGATACGTGTCTACAGTATATGTAGCAGTGAATTTGAGGTGTGTTTTATATATTCGCCTCTTTGTTAATTATTTGGAATGGTACTTACACGATGTTATTCCGGAATTTGTTCGTGAGATAAATTAAATATTTAGTTGTTGTATTTCGTGAAGACTATCTATATTACCTATGTATCTACTGTGATGTAGAGGTACTGTTACAAGGAGAAAAAAGGGGGGAAGAAGGACTAGGCAGTGTAAGGGAAGGAGGAGAGGATAGGGCCCCAAGTTGGCGCCAGTGTTACAGTGGTGAGAAAAAAAGGAGAAGGTCGGAAAGGAAGGATGACGATGAAAAGCCCCCCGAGGAGCGTCAGTGTTAGGGCGGGGAAAAGCACCACGTTGGGTGGCAGTGTTTCTGTTGGGTTGAGAAGGAAAGGGGGAGAAGAGGGTTGGTATAAAGAAAGCAGTGCAACTCACCCTAAGATCAGATTCAGTACTGGACCCTGCTCCACCGTGGTATAGCTCAGCGGGTACAAAGTAATGTTTCTCTTTCTCAAAGTAAAATGGGTCAGCCGCAGCCTTAGAATTGCAGTGGGTATCTACTCTACTTAATTGAAGAGAATGCGTGCTTTCAACTCAGAATTTATTTATAGCAAAACATGGACAGGTAAGTTATATTCGAGTTTCACCACGAAGGTGGTATCTAAGCTGTTCTAGACAATTCGCTCTCTCTCTGAAGGATCTCCAACCGGTCAAGTTAATAGGAAAAGGCACATATATACATCACATAATAAGAAGGGGAGTTTTGATAGCGGCTTACACGAGTAGCTGGTAGTCAGGCGATGCCAACCGCAAGCCGGAGTCCATGTGGCTAGCGTCCAAGGTACACAGGTATTAAACATTCCCACACTGATTTTAACATTAAAAGAGACACCATACCAGGTGTTAACAAGGGGGTAGTATGGTAACGATCTGCTACAAGCCCAAACCCACGTGCAGTTGATGTTTCCATGTCTGGAATCGGATGATGCAATAAAGAGCGGCTGCGTGCTCAAATCATGCAAGCAGCTGATGATTGGGTGTCTGGGATTGGAAAGAATGGCGTCCGCTCGCTCAAGAAATTATCTGTCCGCTTGACTCATTGGTTGATTAACAAAGATGGCCGGCGGAAACTCACCGGATTGGTTGATAATGGTGATCTCCGGCGAGGTGTACTGTTATTGGTTGAAACGTAACGTTTTGCAATCGAGCGGCTAGAAGTAAACCAGAAGCAAGAAGTATTATTCCTTCGCGACTAGAATCTCATATTCGTTACGTAACAGTACATAGTAACATATCTGCTATGTCTGCACAAATATTACCTTCTACGTGAAGACTAGGTACAAGTGAATTTTTGAATGACTCGGCCCTGAAATTATTGTTACAATTGAATAAAATTTTATCGAGTAGACTAATTGAAATGTTAAATTTAATTAAGCTGACTAATGACTATATCAGGTCTGTCTATAATAACATTAACAATTTTAAAAATAATAATTTCCTCAGAAACAAGTTTTTTATCCGAGTTTGATAATTTTAAGTAATTGTAATTTATAGTTTCAATGGTTAATCCGAGTTTATACATAACATATCTTAGAAATTTATGTTGAAAGTATTCAATGGAATCGGAATGGATTTTATAGTGAGGGGACAATATAGAAGAATTATATTCGTCTTGTCTACTAACTAAGGAAGAGTAGAGTAATAATATGATACATTGTTAAATGCTCTTTGAGTACGTACATTATCATCCATATATTCACAAGAAGCTCACAGTGGAAAATCGTTAAGTGTTTTCTTTAGTGATTGGCATAAATATCACAGAGGAAAATAACACAATTTTTTATAAGCTTTATTTAGATGTAAATTTTTTTTATTTATTTTTTAGTTTTGAAAATACACATATGTATTTACATGAGCCAGATTACAAAAAATACAAGACATTGAACTGCATAAACACAATAAAAAAAGGAAGGAGGAACATAGACAAAATTTTATGTTACGAATGATGTATCAGAATAATTTTTTCCTAAGTAGACAACACGAGTAATATTTATATTTAACGTAAAGAAAAAAAACAAGATTTTTTTGTTTATTAATCTGGTATGAAATAGTCGGTAAATATTATTCTGCATAGACGTTTCTGTGAAATCTGCGAGTACTACGCCAAAACCAATATAGTTCCCCGAATTGCAGCAGATCGATTTTCCAGTCGGGTACACAATATTGACAAACATTTTCATATCTAATATTACGTGTATGATTTTTATCACATTTCGCAGGAAGTTTAATATTTAAAATTTTTGTTTAACATGAATTATATATGTACATAATGTTGTTGTATTATTGACGAGGATTCTATCTTAAGGGTATATTTCATTTCAAGAATAGGGATTGCGGGTTCAATTTCAGCACCAGTGAAAATATTTTGAGATAAACTGTAGTATTTCGTATGAGTTTTTTTTTAATAAATATGTTAACCAATATAGAAATTTATATTTCTCTCAATTTCCGTGCAATATACTTTAATATTATCAAACTTAGTCGAAATTATCTATAATTCCATCAAAAGGTTGGTATCACCCTGTGGCGTCATTATTAATAAATTAATTAAAAATTGCTTTGTAATCACCACTTTAGTAATATTTACATATCAATACAGTATTCGGTATATTCCTGATGAGAAAAGCATCGCTTTCGAAACATGTTGATATGTATATATTAATAAACTGGTGATTACAAAGTAATTTTTGATTCATTTATGAAAGTATCTATAATTACATGTTTATTATTTGCCTACTGTAACCAAAACAAAAACAAAAAATGTATTTCTTTTCAAATTCTATGCCAAATTTACTTTTATATAGCAAAACTAATACATTAAAACAAAACTAATCAATACATGTACCACATTTAACACCAACACGTGAACACCTAAGCACAGAAAAAAAAACCTTAGCACAGGTTCTCCTAGTGAGGTGGTCACGACACATATAACACTCCATTCACAGTATCATCTCTTTAAACCTTCCTTACACTCTACATTATAAAACACCATATAAAGCATTTATTGTACTTAAAAAAAAAATATTATGTAAAATGATACTGTATGATATATAGACATAAGTAAATAAATAAATAACCCAATCGTCGCCCAAAAGCTTTTGACAGTCAAAAATGTAATTTCCAGTTTTCTCGTAGATGTTTTTTAAATTTATTAATATTTTCTTACGCGAGAAAACGAATTTTCTTTCGGCTGTTTAGTTGGACGTAGAAAGGTATTTTCAAAGATTAATGGAAAATACTTTTTAAATTCAATTTAGCCCTTTTAGAGTTACGTCTAATTTGAAATTTTAACTAATATCACTTTATAAAATGACTTCAAAATAAAAACCACGCATTCAGAACGACAAAATGATTCTAAATGTAAACAAAAAATATTTTAAATAAAACCAGAAATATCGAAACGTATTAACATAAAAAGCTCGTTCCCCAAAGCTACGATTGTCGCCACTAGTTCATGAGTCGTTGCTTCATTGCTGAGGATCGTAAATCCACCTCCAGTGGTAGGTAATCTGGAAAGCTCGAAGCAGGTGGCGCTGGTGTATTTGGGGGTCATGCCGGCTGTCAATATTGGTTTATTCCTAAGCAGTGATGATTTTTTTTTTACGAAAGTCTATTAATTATTGTAATTAAAATGCCTCAATCTTGCATTGTGCCTATGTGTTCCTGGAGAACGTTTGGATATAGGTTTCCAAGTAAAAATCGCGCCCCAAGGGGCGTTTGAGTTTCCCAAGGGGGTGACGTTGGCTTCAAGGGCGAATACGGGGCTAAAGGGGGTGGTGAAGGGCTGAAATGGGGGTCGAGGGAGACAAAAATATTTTTAATAAAATTTTCGTGTATGAAAGTTAAGAAAAAAGAGGATTGTGACTAAGAAAAGAGAAAAATATGAACAGACACAAATTCTCGTGTTGGCCATAAACATTTTTTTGTAATAGCAATATAAATATATTCCTCCTCTAGTCTAGGTTTAGCTGTAAAATAGACAAGAAATTAGATATGTAAATAAAAGTGAGGTTATGAAGGTTCTGTACACGTGGTATTATATTTACATTGTTACAAAATACCGTTTTGCTTAAATGAAACAGTACTTACGATTTTGAAGAACATATTCCAGAGCCATTACATAGTTTGATTGAACAAAATATATATCTGTATGTCTATATGAGAGCTTTCGAAACATGTTGACATGTGTATATTAATAAAATGGTATTTACAAAGTAATTTTCAATTCATTTTTTAACAAAATATATATTGCAAATACGAGAAATTTTTGTCGGCGTATGTTTATTTTTGTTTATAGCTAACATCCACTTTCTTCTTACTGTTCATCACTTGGATACCTATTTCCAGACGTCCTCGAGGAGTAGTCACAATATAAGATTGAGGCATTTTAACCAAAATAAGGAATAAACTTTCGTAAACAAACAGTCGTTACTGTATAGGAATAAACAAAGATTACAGGTTGGCATGACCTCCTACTACACTTGCGCCATCTGGTGATTCGATCTTTCCAGATTACCTGCCAATGTTGTGATGAATCAGACTCCTCCACTCCTAATAGTCCTACGTTGTTGGAGAGCCACAGACACCGATGTTCCGGATGCCTGCATACATCGGTGATCTTTTTCTGCTTCTCCTGCCTTCCACTTTGCCAGAGACTGTAAGCTTTCGAGTTTTCGAGTTTGGTGATCGACGTGTCCAAAGTATCTTTGATACTTTGTGGGTTGCAGGGAGACAGTTGATGGTCTATATCAGAGATTCCCTACTTGGCCGATATCGCCCCCCCAAGGAGCGTTTGAGTTTTCCATGGGGGGGCGATGTTGGCTTCAAAGGTGAATAGGGGGCGGTGACGGTCTAAAAGGGGTGGTGAAGGGCTGAAATGGGGGTCGAATGAGACAAAAATATTTTAAATAAAATTTCCGTATATATTCAAATTTGTCGTACGTTGAAAGAATCAATTAAAAAAATTCATGTTCAATTATTCTATTGATCAATAGATGGATTAATAGTTTTTTTTCATTTTCTTTTAAAGTCTAACCAGGTGTCTCGGGACCCGTTGTTAAGTATATAATGATGTACTAGATAATACGATATGTAAAATATTCACATAACTATTAATCAAAAGCAAAAAAAGCTATCGTAATGGGGAAGGAAGGTGATGAAAAGATCATGTAGGGGTATAAAGTCGACCGCGGAAATGAGAGCTATTATCTCTGAATCACAGATTATATATCTATTTCATCTCATTGTCGCGTGAGCCTTTTTATTTGCCACTATATACCAGATACAAAACAAAAAAATATAATTTTGCACATATTCTATCTATCTGTAGATAAAACATTAAAAAAATACAGAGAAGCTAACTACTCACAAGTGCAAAGTGTGAACTACGAATAAAATGATATTGTGTGTAAAACCCGCAGCCTATTCCGAACACGCTGTTTACAGTTAACGCCTGATTAGCGCCGGCTCGTAAATACGGGGTTCAGAGTAGGGCATCGGACTAACACTAACAGAACCTACTTTGAACGTCTATAACCTGTTACTAAAAAAGGTATTAAAGAGAAATTTTATTCAAGAATTACGCCGCACGTAAAGTTCACTGGAGTGAGGGAAAGCTTTATTGGATGTTTTGGTTACACACTGGCCAGAAAAGTTTTAGAGATCTGTCCTCGATATTAATGTTGATTCGGGGTTCAACTACCAGTCAGTACACTTTATCAGTTTCTGTCGATAATTTGACTGTCAAAGTGAATTAAGCTAGGTAATTTATATATTTATACATTGCATACATTGTTAACAATCGATAATTACCATCCACCTCTATCCATAAGCATTAAAAATGTTTTTTTTCAAAAATGATTCTTTAAATCCATGTGTTTCTCATTACAAAAAAATTAATGATGGCGACTATGTCAGAATGAATAGTTATCTCGCCCAGTGTGATTGGTCATATCTCTTTTTCAATACTAATATTAACGATGCTGTACTTAAATTTAACAAATGTTTATCTGATGTTGTAAGTTTGTTTGTTCCAAGAGGAATTTACTCCAAACCCAAATTTCCTAAATGGTTCAGCACTGAGCTGAAACAGTTGATATTTGAAAAAAAGAAAACTCACAAATTATTTAAAGATTCTGGCATCTTAATGCACTATAAAAAATTTAGTCAATTGAGAGAATTGTCTAAAATAGAATCAGTCAAGTGCTACAAATCCTTCATAGAAGTTACCGAGTCCAAATTACAACTAAACCCAAAACAATTTTGGCAATTTGTGGCCCAAAAACGTTCTGAAAATGATATCCCTTCAAGTATATATTATAATGAAACTCATGCTGCAAATGGACTTGACATAGCTTACTTCTTTGCAAAACACTTCTCCTATGTTTATTCTAATAAATCGGGCACCATCCCCTTGCAATTATACAGAAAATATCGACTTGAATAATTGTTAAATCTCACTTATAGATGTTTTCTATTCTTTAAATAATCTCTCTAGGAAGGTAAGTACTGGCTCTGATGGAATTCCCGAAATTTTATTGAAAGAATGTAAATATACTTTATCTAAGCCACTTTGTATCTTATATAACTTATCCCTCTCATCTGGCTCATTTCCTGACTTCTGGAAAATTTCATATATTAGACCTATTTTTAAGTCTCGAAACAAGGCAAACATCGGAAACTACAGGCCAATATCGATTATTATATTTACTATAGATTATTTTCGCAAATTCCAAAAATATTTGAGTCTATCATTACAAAGAAAATCACCCCGGTCTTCAAAAATATTCTGATTGAACAACAGCATGGATTTAGATCTGCTAAATCTACCACAACAAATTTACTTTCCTTTACTAATACCATTGTTAACGCTCAGGAAGATAACTCTCAGGTTGACGTTCTTTACACTGACTTTTCAAAAGCTTTTGATAAAGTTAATCACTCTATTCTTATTGCCAAATTTTATGCTATCGGTATAAGAAATCCTTTATTATCATTCTTTAAATCTTATTTATGTGATAGACAACAAAGAGTCAAAGTAAATAACTTTGAATCTATTATTATTAAAGTAACGTCTGGAGTACCTCAAGGTGCCCATGTGGCTCCTCTTCTTTTTAACATATTTACTAACGATATTGTCGGTGCATTTTCGTACTCGCGCTTTTGGCTTTTTGCAGATGACAATAAGATCCTTGAAATAATAAAATCATACTATGACTGTATTCTTCTCCAACTTGATATTGACTCATTTAATGATTGGTGTAAAACTAACTGCCTAGAAGTAAATACTGACAAATGTAAAATTATGTCATTTTATAAAGCAAATAAACCGATCCTGTTCGATTACAAATTAAATAATGTATCCCTATCTACCTTCAGATCAATTAAGGACCTTGGTGTCATCTTAGACTGTAAGCTTTCTTTTCGTGACCACATCAATAATGTCACAAATAAATCACTAAAACTTCTCGGCTTCATCATAGAATTGCCTGTGACTTGAAGAATATAAATACCCTAAAAACTCTCTGCTGCTAACTAGTTCGTCCTCATCTTGAATATGCCAGTGTCATTTGGTCTCCTTTCTATGTTGTTCATATTCATCATATTAAATCTAAACAAAATCGCTTCTTACGTGGAATTGCATGGAGATTAGGGCGAGAAAGAGGCGATTACTCCTATGTTGAAATTAAACAAACCATAAGCATTTCTACATTAGAAAAGCGTAGAAAATACTTTGTTTGCATTTTTTAAATAATTAATTGTATTATTGACTCACCTTCTTTATTGGAACTCATTCAGTTCAACATTCCTTGCCGTAGACTCAGAAACAATGAATTACTTTTCCTTAATAAACACTCTACTAATTATGGGTACCATTCTCCACTGTCCAGAATGTCGAGACTTGTTAACTCAAGCCAGACGGCCTCCATGGTCGAGGGGTAAGGCTCTCGACTACGAATCCGAAGGTCGCGGGTTCAAATCCCGGCGTGCGCAAATAAATTTTATTTGATTAATTTGTGTTGTTTCACAATTAATTCATTTAAAAATAATATATGGTATATTTGCGCACGTTCCAGAGTGGAAGATCCTTTCAGTATCGCCCTGGTGAAAGACCACCATTCAGAATTGAAACGTTGCTTGAAATGGCTTTTTAGCCGTGTTTGGTGACCAGATCTGAATAGCCAGGTATTTCCCCACCTCCCCCTTCCCCTTCCCCTTCTCCTTCCCCTCCCCAATACCTTCAGCCTCACAACATTCCCCAATTGGGAATGCCATAGTCTCACTGGCTCCAGACGGTTGGGAGCAGTTGGGACTCTTGTGCGGTATTCATGTAAAAAAAAAAAAAAAGAGCCTTGTAATGTTTGGCACCAGTGTTAATGATTTTTGTAGGGTTTTACGAAATTAGAACTCTAAATCATGGACTCTACTAAAACCATGTTCAGGGTTTGACTCGAGTGCTCTCTCAAATGTATATTTTTGTCTTCTTTTTATCAATGCTTCATTCTTGTATTATGTATGTGCTATTCTTTTTCTGTAGCTCTTGTTTATTTCATTTCGTGTTATTTATTTTGTGTAATTGGACATTGGCCCGTAAATAAATAAATAAATATATTAAATTAGTACAATAACAATATATTCAAATACGTACCGTGGATCCAACCTATAGATTCCTAAACTTTTTTCCTCAGTGGACCCCTTTGCAGTTCTTTTATGAGGACCTCTCCTCCAGTATGTCTGTCAAAACATTGGTACAGTACTGAAAAAGCGGTATTAATTATTCACGGATGCATTGCAGCCGGTATGATAATTTGTAAAAAAAAATGCACATGGACGTGCCTGCGTGAAAGCGATTCGCTTTAAGTGCGCAGTAGGCTTGTCGAGAGAAACTTACAACTGCGCTTTACTATGCGCCCAGTCTAAATAAACTACGATCCGTGGTCCCCAATTTCCATCTCGTGGACCCCCATTTACATTTCGTGGACCCCCATTTACATCTCGTGGACCCCCATTTACATCTTGTGGACCCCTATTTACATCTCGTGGACCCCCATTTACATCTCGTGGACCCCAATTTACATCTCGTGGACCCTCATTTACATCTAGTGGACCCCCTTTTTTTCTACATGAAATGTACCTAAACTCTTCTTTAATGAGATATGGTTCAAGACTCACGACTGTCCAGCGTTAGTAAGGAATTATGAGATGCTGTAAGGAGTATAGGGATAGAAAGAAGAGGGGGGAGAGAACGGTTGGGTATACAACTACCTGCACTCCATATATCACATATTAAGGATTTTCTAAGTAAAAATTTACCCTCGAAAAGCACACGATTGTTGAAACAACGGTTTTAAAAAAAAAATCAGTCCGTCGGGTTTATCGCCCAAAAATGTTAATTATATACCAGTTCCAAAATAAACAGTTTTTGCTTAAGCTATAGATAATTTTTGAGATATATAAAATAATCAATAAAATTATTCTGCCCTGACAGTGGACAGTGCAAGGCTGTTCGAAACACTGGATACAGTGCAGGAAACGATGTAGCAATTAATCAAACAACCTTCTTAACATTTCTCATTGTTCTGAACTCTTTCGATCATACGTATTTTTTTTCCTTTATTTTTTTCCTTTTTTTTATATGAATACCGCACAAAAGTCCTAACTGCTCCCAACCGTCTGAAGCAAGTGAGACTATAGCAATCCCAATTGGGGAAATTTGTGAGGTTGAAGGTATTGGGGAGGGGAAGGAGAAGGGGAAGAGGAAGGTGGAGAAATACCTGGCTATTCAGATCTGGTCAACAAACACGGCTAAAAGCCATTTCAAGCAACGTTTCAATTCTTTTTTTTCTTTACTGTAACTCCACACAGGAGACCCTGAAGGAAATAATTTCCCTCAAGGCCTATATCATCTTTGGGGATGCTGTGTGGAGGGTCTTTTAGAGGATAGGAAGGAGTGAACTTGGGTCTTGAAGAGACCCATGTTGTAGGATGGAGGAAACACAGAGGCCGGCAGATCATTCCAAAGCCAAGCTGTTGAACACAGGAACGAGTCGTAAAAGCGACCCGTTCTTATGTGACAAATGTCTACTGTGTGCAAATGTTGGGCACGCGTTTGGAGTGTTTCCCGACTATGCACCGGTGCCGAAGGGATCAATGACGCTAGTTCGTCAGAGAATCTGCCATTAAAATACCGGTAGAACAGTACAGCATTCCCACCTGACGTCTGTGCTCGAAAGATTGCAAATCCGTTTGTTAAGATCGGCGAATCTATCAAACGGACCGCCCGTTTCTGCACACAGTCGAGGGTTTTTTTTTACAGATATTTTGGGTCTCCCGACCAGAGGTGGCTGCCAAATTCTACAGTGGGGCGGACTTGCGATTTGTACAGGGTCAGCAGTTGTGTGCTATTAAAGTATTTGCGGGCTCTGTACAATACGCCCAGCTTCTGAGAGGCTAACTTTACTCTGGCTTCGATGGAGCCCCCATACCTGATCTGGTTACTTAAGCTTACACCAATGGAGGGCTTGTTGTGAAGATTGCTTCCATTAAAGAGACTAGATTGTCATTCCGATCCCTTTTACACGTAATCAGACATGATTGGGTCTTTGAGACATTAAATTCGACGAGGTTATTCTTACCCCAAAAAGAGACCCTCTCGAGATAACCGTCCATTCTCTGCTTCAAAGCCCTCCGAGCCGTTGGAGTTTGTTTGCCCTTTGGGGGCTTGTCAAACTAAAAGCTATCATGGACTGTACTGTCATCCGCGCAACAATGGATTGGTGCACATGTCAAGAGCTCATTGATGTGCAACAAAAACAATGTCGGAGACAGAACCGATCCTTGTGGGATGCCAGCATTTATTGAGTGCGAGGAAGAGATGAAACCATCAGCACCGTCTGAATCGATCTCTCCCTCAGAAAGTAGGCAATCCACGTACACAAGGAAACGGGAAGTCCGTAAGAAGGCAGTTTGTTGACAAGTCCTCGGTGCCAAACCCGGTCAAAGGCCTTAGAAATGTCCAATGAGACCGTTTGAATCTCACCATTACGTTCCAGGCACCGTCCCTAAACATGCGTCACATACGCGAGAAGATCACCGCACGAGCGGTTCCGCCGGAATCCGTACTGACGGTCGTTAATAATTTTGTTCTTCTCGAGGTGTGTGAGCAGTTTGTCGTTGATCACACGTTCCATCACCTTGGACAGAACTGATGTGATCGTTATGGGGCAGTAGTTTGCCGGGTTTTAGCGGTCACCTTTCTTAGGTATAGGATGAATGACCGCTTTTTTCTAACCAGAGGGCACAGAGCCACATTTCAGGGAACACATAGAAAGTAGAATATTTAATGGAAATTTTAGAATTGTAGTATAAGTAAGCAGATTTTTTTGTTTATAACGGGTTAATGTTGAAGTTATAGTTAAAGTAAGCAGAAAGAATTAACAAATATTTTATAGAAGTAATGTTTCTATATCTAGATCATTCAGCCATAATTTTACTTCTTGTACGTAGAAAGATAATTTATTTGTCGTTGGAATTTCTTTTGGTAAAAGGTTGAATGTGCGAGGACCAATAAAACAGCTGTGTGTACGATTAGCAGAATCAAAGTAATACGATTTTCGTTCTTTTCGATTTTATTTTTATTTTTAAAGACATATTTCAGGGTTTGTAAAATTACCAAATAGATAATTTACGGATATTGAATAACTTAGATTCTTTGCATAATACGTCAGTTGAAAATGTTTTATTTTTATTTGTATTGATTTTGTTATCTGGCTCCTCTTTGCTGAACGATTTAAAATCTCAAATATGTCAGCAGATTACAAAGAGAACAACGGCAATTAACGGCATTTTGGTAATATATTAAATAATGTCATTCCAATATTTTCAGTCTTACCGCTTAAAAACTAAATCGAGCGCTGATATTCGGGTTCTTTAACTATGCTTTTTACGCTCGCCGTGTTGACTGAGTGTATTTAGGTTATGGCTAATTGAATAAGAGCGAGTGATAGCGCCACCGGTTGGCGCGGGGGAGCGGGCGGAACAGGGGGTTGCAGGGTGGAGTGGGGTGCGGGCGGTTGAAGCTGGGTGGTGAAGGCTGTATTTGAAAGGGGTGGGGAGGTTGTGTACAGGTTTAACAATATCGTCGGTCATTTTACTTTACCTTACTTTTCGCCCTGAATAATGCGCCCTCACTGTTTCGGCGGTAAATGAATGATTATTGCGACTGGAGTGGAATTAGGCCTACGGATTGCTGAAATTACGCAGGTTTATTATATTTTTACTTACACACATACTTTCACAGCTTGTGATAGTATGCATAATAAGGTTCCGAATTTGGGGCAAGTACTTTCTTATAGTTTTTTTTTAAATGTGTAATAGTTATAAAAGTGTATTAAAAAGAAGGAGAACAGTAATTTTGAGAGACGGGTTTTTAGTTATTACATAGAAGAATAGAAGTTTGGTAGAAAACAGTACGAATATAACTGAGTTTCATCGTCGGGTCATAAAGCTGAGTGATACGTAATTCATTCTTATGGTTCTTAAGCATAAAAATAAATAACTTTAGAACACATTATTCCTAGTTGTATAAATATGTTACCGACTGAAATAAAAAATAAAAAAAAGTGCATTAAAACTAAACCATTAATAAACGCATTGAAAACTTGGCTAGCTGAAAGAAGCTATTTGTATTAGAAATACGGAAATATTATTATATTTATGATTTATTGCTTTCGTTTATGTTTTTATTTTATTCATTTATTAATATATTTTTGCAGAAATATTTTAGACTAATATTCTTGATAAATATTTATATTTTAAGCTTGTTACATATGTTTTTTATGTATTTATTTTATAGATTGTTTTTTTTTTTTAATGTTTTTATTTTACATATTTTGTAACCTTGTCTGTAAATTTTGTGTTTTAAATAATAAGCTCCCATTAGACAAACTACTAAAAAGGACTTTTTGAATTGTATTTTTTTCTCTTGTAAAATTAAATAAAAACCAACAAAATATCAATAATATTATCATTTATTTAGTACTCAATTTTAAACGATTTTTTTCCTCATAGCACCAACCAATACTTATCAAACGCATATACATAATTGTTTACTGTATAATATTTTTTTTTTTTTTTTTTTTAATTAAAACAAAATAACTTTGTATACATCACTTTATTAATATACAATATTACTACATGAATACCGTGAGCATCGCTCACGAAACATGTAGTAATATTGTATATTAATAAAGTGATGTATACAAAGTTATTTTGTTTTAATTAAAATACATAATGACATCACAAAGTGAAAACCTTCTAGAAGGAGAATTCTTCTTCGAAAAAAAAAACTATAATATTTATTTGTCTCATCTCTTCGTAAGTACTTAATTATTATACTGTACTCAAATTATCTGATATACACAATAGTTTTTCTCTATACTACTCTTCACATCTCTTTATACATAATTATTATACTTTTTCTAGATATATTATATTACCATTCCACGTCAATACTATCTTTTTTTCCCTTCTATCTTTGTACAATGGCACTTACTATGAACTTAACTTGTCTATTTGACTGTCCTAAAACGGGATTTGTTCCTAGTTGGGCAGTCATTAGATGTTTTTGATAAAGAATGTGTGTTATTGTTGTAAAATGAGGATTACAAACATTGAGGTGAAAAAAATATGAATAAATATTTTAATCAAGGAGAACCGTTTAGGTACTAATACCACAGAACTCAAAACTAATATTTATTGCTAATTTTAATGTTTTTCTCCTTAAATTTTTGTGGATCTTACTACCACTAAAGCGTCAAGTGTCCACCAAGAAAGGCTTATAACGTTCGGTATAATGTTGGTATACTAGCATTTATGTAACACTTACATATTTATTAATTATCTTGATTGCTTGCATAATTCCCTTGATGAACAAATGGAGTGACAACACAGCCTTTGCGATTACTCATCAAATTTATCACTGAACAGAACACACTTCTAGTGATCTTTACCAAAATTAAACTTAACAGAAGTAAGGAAAAATTTGATTTGCATCCGGTAAACATACACACAACACACTTCTATCGGTTAATCTCCATAGTAATTCCTAAATTTTCGAATATCTTAGATAAGATAATAAAATTGTGTAGTTTGTTGGTCAAAATATATCGACCCTCCAATATAATGTAAAAGTTTCCTTGTTCGAATTTGCCAACAAAGTAACGTTTCGTTAGACATAAAGCTGGGCACACAAATAATAATGCATTATTGACATAATTATTCAAAATTTTCCCAGCTTTTCTCTACAATGCGTTCCATTACAAAGAAAACCTTCCGGGAGCCAAGCAATCTCTCAATCTCTACTTAAAATCCTTTGTGCCCCTCTCGCTGCCTTGGATCTCGACGGGCGGAAGAGGGACGGAGATATTAACACGGTTCCGCCCCTGTAGCTAATTATAAAGTTTCCCAAAAGGCGGTAAATCTATTTACGCAATTAAGATTCAGAAAGATATCTGAAAGTGAGAAATTATAAAAGATATCCCGAGCTAAAGTGAGGGATTATAATTTTAAAAGGTGCTGGCGATTTAACAGGCGTACTGAAGAACTTAACGTTTTATTAAGAGAGAATCCAGTTTTATTTTTCTCAATGTATCTAATGGGTATTCATGGTATCTTTTCATTACAAAACTACCCCGTATGCTAGAAAAATTAAAAATTAATAATTGTATTAAAATCAGGTTTTAAATTTCAATAAAAATAATTAGTAATTAAAAATTGAATTTTTTAAAATTAATATTTAACCACGTCTTTTTTGTGAATTACTTGTTTTATTTTTTTTTAAATAATTAAAATTGTCAGAAAAACAGTTAAACACTGTTAAGGAGAAAATCAAATATTTGAGTGAGAAATAAGACAAAGAGAACAAATAACCACGTAAGGGATGTGCGAGGGAAACAAGGTTCTAGTCGTTTTAAATTTCTTTTTGTGTTTGTTATGCTACCAAAAAAAAACTTTCAGAGATCCAAGTATAAATCCAAAATAGAGCTCTACGAAATATCTTTAGTTTGCCATGGGACACATACGTCAATCTACAGAAACTCCCAAATACTTCCGTTTAACACCATTCCCACCTTTGAAATTACAAATACTATCTTGCATGTAATTCAACACTCGGCACATACTAACACCACACTCAATTACAATCAAGACGTACACAAACACAACACAAGAAACCACAACAAACTACATATACCAAAAATGTACTCAATAAAATATGGACTAAAATCTTTAGAACTAGAGCTTACATACAATACAAAAAATTACGCAACGATATTAAAAATGCAAGCCAATATGAAAGGCCTCAAAGTAAGATGCTTAAACTCTATTATTTGAAAGAACCCTGTGATGTGTCTCTGTAATAAGCATAAATATATAATGTACCAGTGATGTGTTTCTTTATAATAAGTGTTTCTGTGCACTTATATTATAATGTACCAGTGAAATGTCTTTATTACAAATGCAAATTATGTGTCGTAAATGCTATTAATGCACTGTGAATGTTAATTACGTATTTTAAATGTTAAGTATGTTTGTTTCTAAAAACTGTACTGCAGGTTTTGTATGTGATCCCACAATGAGATTCTTAACTCTTGGGAATACAATGCATAATGTATTGTATACTTTTTAATATAAAAATAAAATAGTTTTGTACTGACGACGAATGGGTTCTTCTAAAAACGGCAGAGATTAACTATATTTATTGATTAAAACCCGTTAAAACAAAGAAGGTACATCAGTGGCGTGCATTACTTTATAACTATCGGGAGGATGTGTTTAGATTTTGACGATTTTTTTTATTCAAACCGTCGCATTTTTTTGAACTTGTATTAATATATTTAATTTATATGACAACATACACATAATTGAAACCTCACGGCGTTAATACCTAATGGTAGTAGTGGAGAATACTCAGAAAATACAACCAATTGGTAAAACGATAGAAAGATTCGTTAATTCATTTTTTCTTCGACAGATGGCGGCACAGCAAGAAATATTTTTCATGTCAGCCTTTAACCTAGCGGTAGTATTGGAAACCAACAAAACTGCTTAGTGAAGGGATGACATTATGTCCCTAATTTCAAAATGAACATTTTTTCATTGTTCAAAAATTACTAACAGCGCACTGTTGCTATTTCCCAGCTTTCAGTGAAAGCTGTGTTTGGAGGTATGGATTTGAGTGTCGTATTCCGCAAAAAAACTAGATTGAGGAAGGTACTGCCGTATCTAAGTCAGGTTGTAATTTTTTATACAGTACAATACACAATGCAAATAGAAACTGTTCACATATCAATGGAGAACAATTGTAACTTAAAAAATATTCACAAATTTATGGAAAAGTTCATTTTGATGAGAAATTGTGGCGGTGTTTTTTTAATTTTTTTTTAATGGATTGTTTTTTCTTAGGATATTCATAGATTTTTTGACATTATGAACTGCACGCTACTGGTACTCATATGGTAATAGAATTACATCAAGCCCTTTAAAAAAACTTTTACTGAAAATATTGTACTTAAGTGCACAAATTTTTTGTTCGATTATTTAAGGTGATTCGCTTTACAAAGATACTGAAATAATGAAAGACTCGACTGAATATTTCTGTTTTTGCTGTTGTTTAATTACCATCATCCTGACAAATAAATAAATAAATCTCGTAAAAATACTATCGCTGTCAATAACTCTAGAGTTATATGTAGAGTATCACTGATTGGATTTCTTGGTGAAGGAAGTTATTAAAAATGACTCGAAATATCAATGGTTGTTTTATTGAATACAATACATTTTTAATTATAAAATATCAATGGGAAGTATTGAACGGAGCCGCGCAAGGAAGCGAATGTGCAGAGGCCCGGATTTGCAACGCCGATTAGGACCGCGGCGCGTAGGCTCGGTAATACTAGAGCTCAAAAAATATTGGAATTAGGTACCGCCATACAGATTTTTTTAATTTTTTTTTTTTAATTTTATATGATAATTTTTTTACAGAGAGTATATAAAAATAAGACATGATTCATATAGTGCAACAAAAAATATAATATAGCTATTCCTCACCATAAAGAAACAAGGTTCTTGTGTTTGGTGAGTGATTATCGCTTAATTAATCAAATCATAACTTGAAATATTGTTGTAAAATAGCAGGAAAATATGAAATTTGTCGTCTAAATTTTGTAATTTATCACTAGTAATAGTATTAAAGAAAATGAAAAGAAAGTAGAAGAAAAGAAGAGAAGATAATAATAAAAGACAAAAAAATCTATTAATAATAAAAAAAATAAAAATTTAAAAAATTGTTACAGTAGTTTGAGGTAATTTTTTAATCTATGTTGAAATTCATCGATATTTTTTATAATTTTAAGATCAGATGGCAGATTGTTAAAAAAAGTTATTCCTAGATATAGGTATGTGTTTTGCGTATGCTTAGTATTGAATGGCGGGATTTTAATGTTTTGCTGATACCTTGCGGATATATTAAATTGTAATTTATTTAACGTTTTTTCTTTAAAGATTTGAATAATTGCATATACATATGTATATACATATTAAAACGTTAAATATTTAAAAGGCTAGTATGTATACGTTTCAAGTTTCTTCGTATGATAAGTAAAGCAGTTTAATGATAAATTGTTTTTGTACGAGTGCGTTCAATCTTTGTTTCCTAACTTTTTCAATACTGAATTGGTTTTCCATAATATTTAATTCACCGGCTTTCATAAAGAGCTGGAACCGAAACAGTTTTCTTTTATGAAGACATTAAATAATCTTGAATTGTATGGTTATAAGCTCGTTAAAAGCACAGTTTTCAATATGTACATATTTTTTCACAAATTAAACTGATAAAATGTTGATTTCTTATTTATCAGTTAAAAGTTTCGTTTTGTTAATTAATTTATTAGCCCTATTGAAATATCACAAGTCCTTACGGTTTCCGCAGATTGCGAACAAATTGCTTATTAAATGGTGGAGAGTTACGTCCAACACTCCCATTAAACATGAATTTATCGAACAAAATAACCTGAATTCAGTTCTCTCCGGCCACTCAAACGTGCCACCCCCTACAGGCGCCCACCTCCCGACACCCCCACCCGGCAACTCCCCGAATGCCCCCTCTACAAGCTCATATACAACCTTCTATACAACCTACACACACAGGCTTATATGTTCTATATAAAAGTCTCCTACCTAGATGGCTGGCTCGGTCGGTTGGCTGGTTTGAAAGTAAACGAGAAGGCATAAAGAGAGAGAGAGAGGCGAATTTCATAAATCAACCCGAGTTACGTTGGCGAGCTTCTGAAACAGCGGAGGGTTCAGTTATTACGGGATTAGACGAAAATATGGTACGAATTGTGAAATATTTATGGTGTTCCAACTGCAAATAATAATACTCTCGATATTTATTACCCACCTCGAGCAAATTAGGTTTCGCGGTTAAATAATACAGAAAGAATAGTAAATTGAGAAATAATTGCCGCTGTCTGCGGAATATGAAAATTGATAAATTTTTAACAAAGATTTGCAGCTCCATAAGACAGTAATTCATAGGTCTAGAACAAAAACTGTTCATATTATTTCTTCGAAAGATGTGTAATGATTTTGTGGCGTCATTATTAATATAATAAATAAGAATAAATTTGTTTAAACCACTGTTTTTAATATAATATTGCCATTACTTACCTACTTTCATCACTTATTATAAATTTTATTGTTTTTAATTTCATCAAAAGATTGGTATTCACTTTGTGGCATCATTATTACTAAATGAATTTTAAAAATTATTTTGTATTCACCACTTCACTAATATATAAATATCAACATGTTTCGAAAACGATACTTTCCTCGTCACGAATATATAGAATACTAAAAAATAATAATGTCGAGTATAGATAAATTATAAACATAAACGAAAATTGATTAAAGTAGGTAAGTAATTAATCAAAAATGTTAATAAAAAAAATTGAATAACAACTTTATAGTAGAAATTAAAAAAGATATTTTTATTTGTATTATTAATATTAATATGAAAATAAATTCAAGAGATAGCTATTCAATTTTTTTTTATTATTCATTATATTTAATTAACTATTAACAATTTGAATGTTGTATTGTTTTTTATATAAATAAAGATTTAAAAAATTTACAAACCAAAAAACGTATCATTTATTATACAACTGACATTATTATTTTTAAGTATTCTATATATTCCTGATGGGGAAAGCATCGCTTTCGAAACATGTTAATATGTATATATTAATAAAGTGGTGAATACAAAGTAGTTTTTAATTATTTTTTTGTTTATGTTTGTAATTTATTATTATTTGTCTATACTTGTTATTGTTTTTAGTATACTGCTTATCCTAATGAGGGAAGCTTTGCTTCTGAAACATGTATATACTTACATGTTAAAAACAGTGGCTTAAACAAAGTTATTATTATTTATTTTGTTTATATTCTCTTTGCATACAGGACAATACTGGTTGTTATAGGAATCGATACGAGACGACACGGTGTGTTCTCATTTTATAAAGCTGAGACACGAAGATACTCGTATTCAAACTCTATTATGACTTGTGGTTTATTGGATCACAGACCTCGAGTTTACAAGGTTTCTTAGGAAAATCTAAATGTTTTAGAAAGCTACCACTTCAGCCCTGTAAACGCATGAAAACAACAAATTTGTTGTATATATAATTAGATTAATTAGAGTCCTAAAAAAAATTGTAATGCTTCTTTGGTATGTTTTTAGTTTCCCTCAGAAATAACTAAATTCTGAGAAAAACTCAAACCGATGGGAACTCCGAAATTCAGATCTGTGTTATTACAATTTAAAAAAAAATATATTTCAGTTATCGATATTACGATAAAGAAAATGTAATCGCCACCCTCTTTCTGTTCACTGTTGGATGAAGGTCTCATCAAGCGTCCTCTGTCCCTATCAGTCCATTGTTCGTCGTTGTCACATGGTTCCGCCGGACTTGTTTACGTCACCGATCCAGTGGCTTTTGGGGTGTGCCATTTTCTCCTTAGTTCTTCTGACACGCCGCTGATTAAATTATTAAATATTAAAATCAGTTTTCAGATTCTCAGTGATGTTGTCGAGGCAAAAACTTATCAACCACTGAACAGATAATCTTAAGATACAAATCATTTAAAAGAATACCGATCCGTCAATTTACACTAGATCTTTCGACTCACAGGCCCCAGACAGATCACTACATATATGTACATATTTTTTTGAACATTACTCCACAAAGGAGTCCTCGAGGAAAATTATGTAGGGGAAAATAAGGGTAGAGGAAGTAAAAGGAAATGAGGGGTGGGTTGGAATCTGGAGGTCAGTGTGTCCAGAAGTGACGGACGTATGAATTCATCCTTCCCACTGTGGCGCAAGGATAAGGGGCAAGTGAGTTGAGAGGTCAAAGGATCTCCCTCAACCGGACAGTCGCATCCGCCGCCGAGAACTGGACAAACCTCACCCCATGAACCCGGGCACCCCTGCTAAGTCACCAAACGTAGTGAACCACTTGGGGTGACCTATGGCCGAGGTGTTGGTTATCAATTAATGGTTCCCCGGGGCGGCAATACCCATACCCGTTTACCAAATTGTGAATTTGATAATGTGTTGAAGAGGAACTTTAAATATTTGATTAATTTCACAAGAAGTAAGGAAAAACTGTGCTTACTTTGGGCACACGGACAAGCCCACGACACACTTTTATTGGTTTATCTCTTCAGTGTTTCCAACCAATGAACAGAACCATCAGCATTTTCGCTTTTTAGATCTTGGCCGATTAAATTTTCCGCAATTCGGTGATTTTATCAAATTATAGGCGATTATGATTTCTAGGAAGGATTTGAAAATAAGTTGGAGTGATTTGGTTGTCAGATTCCCCGAGGCTAACAACAGAAGCGACCGGAGAAATTCTACTGATTAAACTGATTTGTGCTAATTTAATTAAGCACAAATAGACTAAACAACCGCATTAAAATTATAAAGCTGCTTTAAAAAACAAGACCATTAAAAAAATATGTCCCCATTTCATGATTGAGTAAGTTAGCTAATAGGTCGATCAAAATATTACAAAAACATATAATAAAAAAAAACACTTCTTACAATTCGTAAAAATATTGCTAACTCCTGTAACACCCATTCGCATACGCGCTTACTGAATTTGTAATCTATCTTTGTCTCTAGACATATGAAATTTAATTTTTATATTTTGATAGAAAGCAGTCACTTTGTGGTTAGACATATTTAATGAAAATAAAACAATAACTTTGTTTATAACCACGAGAATTTTATTTAATTTTATTACGACCGACCGGTTTCGCTTAAGATAAGCATCTTCAGGGTAGAAAAATTAAGCTGAATTAAACAGTTTAATTTTTATTTTTACATTTACTTTCCACCCGGAGTATAAAGTATCAAAAATATATAACCTGGCCTTAAGCGTTTTTTTTTTTGGAATAAAGTTTTGAAGTTGTGAATTCTTGCTTATCGTTTGGGTGCTATAATTGATTCGACAGCGAAAGTAATGCCCGGTGACGACTATTATTGTCTATAAACAAGAAACATTAATTTGAATAATTTATTACATTTCAAACATTTATTTTTTCAAAATGTATCTAAATAATAAAGTTCTCAAGTTGTTTTGCATTTTTAAAATATTCTACCCCATCAAATCTTCTTCTTTTGAATATGTAATCTGTGGCTAACCTCAATACAACACGGATTTTATGTTTTTCATACTAATTTTAAAACGTTATAACGACAGTTTTGTATATTGCATTTTATTCAACTACTACTCTCTAAACCTTTCAGGCTCTAATGACAACAAACCTTGCTATGTTTAGCGAAACCGGTCTGATAATTTTTGAGAAAATCGAGGACACACAGACAAATATTCATTTTTAAATAAAGAGATTGTCCTCCGCTCCATGAGTTTACCAGTGCTGTGGATTAAGGATAAATTGATTCAGTACACTGGAAGACTTAAAAATAGTCGTATAAAAATTATATTGCCTTATTTGCTTAGGATTGTAACCAGTTCCAAGTACATATTTTGTATTATGCCCAAGTCTCGATGTATTGAATTGTGTAGGAGCAGAATTTAGATTAACGGGGTCCATTTCGTAAAATTCGAACGAAATCACGCACTCATTATGCTTGCGGTGAAATGGTCGAAACACTGGCCGCGTATTTCGAATTACGCAGAAAAAACATCACCAAAATTTTATTTTATTTTATAAAGATCACATATAAATATTAAAATGTTTTTCGATCAGATTCTAAAACCCTAATTTGTCACATGACAATATTGTCAAACCTTTTTCGGATATATCCGAAAAAGGTTTCGTAAATAGAAAATTTTGAAATTTAAACATATATTTTTTTAGGTTTGATACTTTATTTTTTCTAGAGTCAAAACGCCCGGTTAAACCAAAGTTTGTTCTGCTTGGAGTATTTCATTAAATTAATAATGATATTTCTAGGTTATTCAAACCAAAAACATGTGATTTCGCATTACTTCGCGTTGTATCCCTTTAAGAGCCTGTAATGTTTTTGTCCAAAGGACTTGTTTTTTAGCTATTTGTAGTTGATGTAGGTGTCTTGTTCCGGTATCGTGAGAATTTTGTGAGGTATTTTTGTATTATTGTGGAGGAAAATTAGTATGTGTTTTTAATATAATTATCGAAATCTTACACAAGAATTTTTTTTACAAATATGGTAAGTGTGTGTTTGTAATGTCACTTGATTTTCTGAGCAGTTTGTCAATATGTTGCTTTACCGGCACATTCCTAAGTAGTGATGCCTTATTCCACTATGAATTGTGCTAGTGTGAAGTATATATTGTAATCTACTTAAAAAGAAAATGTTTAATTATTGTGAAACTACAAATTTATCATTTTGTTATCTTGAGATCGTAAAAATTGTTTTGTAAAATTCTGGAATTGCATTAACCAAGTTATTTTGAGCTGTAATCCGTAAACATTAGTTGAGTTATTAGTTTTTTATTTTATTTATTCATTTTTTTACATGAATAGCACACAAGAGTCTCAACTGCTCCCAACCGTCTGGAGCCAGTGAGACTATGGCATCTCCAGTTGGGAAAATGTTGTGAGGCTGAAGGTATTGGGGAGGGGAAGGAGAAGGGGAAGAGGAAGGCGGGAAAATGCCTGGCTATTCAGATCTGGTCACCAAACACGGCTAAAACTATAATACTGAGGTATCTTCCACTCTGGAACGTGCGCAAATGTACTATACATTATTTTTTAATGAATTAATTGTAAAACAGCACAAATTAATTTAATAAAATTTAGTTGCGCACGCCGGGATTTGAACCCGCGACCTTCCGATTCGTAGTCGAGAGCCTTACCCCTCGACCATGGAGGCCGTCGTTTTATTGTTGCAAACGCATATCATGTAAATATAAAAGCTTAAAATTATAAATTTTATAGATTGATTTTGTCATTCTATCATAGATTAACGTGGCATTATATTAACGTAACAAAATCCAATGATTGACAGACAATATATGATTTCTTTCTATGTACCAAGTAAATCAACATCGAGGTATTATTTACCTAATTTTTGTAAAAACTCCAACACGGTATCACAATTGTACACTCCCGATCGTCGTATATAGAATAAAGGTAACAATTATAAAGATATTGTCGACATCAATAATGAAATATCTTAGTTAAATTTATTTCGGCAAGTAGAACAACTGGTCTAATTGAATCAATTACCTAGCGCTGCTCGAACTTATTTCATTATTATGTTAATAAGTATATTATTTTATCCCGACTTACTGGCAAAGATGGTATTGTTAAAAAATATTCCGGGAATTTAAAGTTGATCATTAAATTTACCATCTAAATATTACCCTTAAAGAATAACTTTTTCATTGCTTCCAATTATTTAATATGTTTTTCACCCTGTTGTTTATTTGCATATAATACTTTTTATTTTTAATTACTTTTCGTTATGTTTTTATTTGACTTTATATTTGAATTTCTGCATTACTGCACAACACATATGTACTGTACTGAAACAAATGTAAAATATGTATAAAGTCCCTATATGAACGAAACAAACATATTTATTTATTTATTTCCCCGCCTTCTTCTACACTTCTCCTTCCCCTCCTCAATACATTCAGCCTCACAACATTCCCCAATTGGGGATGCCGTAGTCTCACTGGCTCCAGACGGTTGGGAGCAGTTGGGACTCTTGTGCGGTATTCATGTAAAAAAAACAGCTTTTAATACAGAATTATATAAAAGGAAGTTTTACAAAAGGTAAGCCAACACATTTTCTTATGCTAAAAGTGGTTAAGTAAATATGTTTTATTACAAAAAAACAAAATAAACAGGAAGGGAGGAGAGGAAGAGGAAGATAGGATCGGGACAGGAAATCCTCTCGATACATTTTATACGCGTGCATCAATTTGTGGTCGTTCGTATTACTGCGGTTCGATATTTTTACGTTATATTCACGAAGTGTAACATCATATATAATGTTATTATTACCAGTTTAAAATATTTGAAGTTCTTCTGTCGGTCCGTCCGTCCCCTCGGCGCCAAGAATTTCCAAGGAGAACTGACAGACTATTAGTTTGCACCTCGTTCGTGCCTTTTTTGTAGTTTACTGCTGCGAGCTTTTCCATTCAACGACTTGTCTCGGTACATTCTGCAAAAAAACACTGTAGTATCGAAATTCAATACATTTGTCAATTACTTTCGTGCAATCTATTACCATTAATTTTGTGAAAAATATTTTTATCTTCCATGTAAAACAACTTAAAACATCTCGATTGTTAATTTATTTTATGCTTTGTAAGGGATTAACCTATTACACATTCGAGATTTTTATTCCTAGTTTTCATATATCCTATTGTAAAATTTTTGTGTAAATAAAACAAGAAAATATATCATAGGTACACCCTGTGTAATTTAAATTTCTGGAAAAGGTTTGTCACTGTAACAAATGTACAATTTTGTTTCTATAATAAAAAAATAATATACCGTATTGTACATTTTTTTTGTGTACAGTGCCAGGGAACATTTCTCCTTCTTCCTGTGTCAACTGTGGTTAGAGGTGCATAAATGTGGAGATAATCTTCACTACCCAGTGAGCGGGCTGACTATTGCTACTGTAGGGATTTTATTTGTTTTTATTTCAAAGAATTGTAAATCGTGTTTTATGTGCTAGCGGCACTTGCCGATGGGAATCTTATATTTAAGCCCGCTCACTAAAGTAACGGAGGGTATAAGATGGAATTTGGGCGGGGTCCAGTAGCCGAGGTTGGAGATGGAGGGATTCGAGTTTGATTCTAATTTGGAGTAAAATGTTTTGGCTAAATCTATTATATGTTTTCGGAGTGGAGGAGATTCTTGTTTTCAATAAACATTTTAATGTGTAGGTTAAAGTTGAAATTTCACAAAATATTATTCATTCATTATAGAAATTCTGTAATTCTTGAAAGTCTTTCAGATGTATTGAATAGGAAGAGGGTGAGTGATTCTTCCCTTCTTCCCCTCTGGGCGAAGGAAAGCGATTTACTAAAATTCAAGGTTTGATAAAGAGAACAAAAATATGACGTCTTCGTTTATTTTAATTAACTGAAGTTTTGTCAGTAAGATATGAAAGGAATCTAGTTGAAAAAAAAGGGCTTTTATAATTCATACTCATCGTTTTGTTTATTAACAAAGATGTGTCTTCGATTTTTTTATTATTATAGAATTGAATTCTGCCCACGTAGAAGAGCTTACGTGCTTTTGTTATTTTTTAAAGTATATAAAAATTTAAATTTTAATAATGATAACTCTAATTATTTATTTTTTTATGCCATGTTATTTTGTTTGTTTTATTTATATTAACAATAAAAATAATTTCTTTTTTAAATAACTAATATAAATTTATTATTTCATATTTTATAAAAAAAAAACTTTTCAATAATTTTACCATATTTAATTAATTACTTACCTACTTATATTACTAATCACTTATTGTTAATTTTTCTTTATATCTCTAATTTGTACATTCTTACATTACTATTGTCTATGTTTATCATTTGTCTATACTTTAATTATTTTTTAGTGTACTGTTTATCCGGATGAGAAGAGCTTTGCTTTCGAAACATATTGACATTTAAATATTAAACAAGTGGTATTGAGAAAATACTTCATTATAATTTTATGACATAAAATTTTGATTTATTTGTACTTCTTCAAAAATATAAATAGAATAATTATTCCATATAAAATGCAGACACTTACTTAATAGTGCTTTGCTTAAGAGCTTTCGTTGACTCACTTCCAAGCAGAAATTAAATATTAGAATAAAATCACATGCACCCTTCTAAATGGGCACATTTCAATTATCGACCCCGTTGCGTATAATAGTTGAATTATTTTTAACAAATAAGGTGCGGGTTCGACTTCCAAAACAATTCATTGGAGTTTTCTTTCAAATCATTATATGGTCTGGGTGTTGTGATGTAATAGGTATAGCTTGATGAATCTTTTCAAAGGACAACGGAAAATACATAATTGCATGTACTGCATATTTGGAAAGGAAGTGTAATTTATGGGAAAGAGGAAAAAGTTATTAAAACTATGGCCATAACTCACTTAATTTCTTATTGTTGTCTAGAATTAATGACGTTAAGTAAAAGAGACGAATTTCAAAATGAGCCACATAAATAAAAAAAGCGTTAATTTCTCATTTAACCCCCCTACCCATACGAACGTACGTGATATGGTCACTATATCATTTCCCGAATGCAACAAGCTGTATCCCGTACGATCAGGTACAAAAAAAGCTATACCCAAAAACCACAAAACATTCGTTTACGTCAAGCGTGTTCCTGCGACATCTCGTTTAGTATTTCGAGGTCAGCCGAATCTAACGGATGTGCTGGGGTATTTTCGTCTCTCCCGTACAAGATACGTCACTAGTCACACATACTGTTATTGCGAAATTAAAAAAAAAACCCGGTGTTGTTTTACCTACTTTTTGAATAATAAACAAAAGGCCGGGCGGTTAAGTATGGCCTTTAAAATACTGTAATGAATCTCATTGACCGTCTTTGTATCTAAATAATGCGTTCCTGCAATTTACAGATCGAACATTTTGGAAATTTCATCATTTTAAATAGATTACATTAAACATTGCACTGAGAAGGGACTGCAGGTGGGTGTTCCAAATTAGTATGATGCAGTTTAAACCACTGATGTCCAAAAATACATTCAACGTGCCTTCCTTAAAATGATTTGCCTGTACATATATGAACATGATACCGTGATTGATTCAAAGAGCCTTTATCATCACGACAGGTTCTGGCGTTCCATTCTCCTTTCTCGGAATTTACGTGAACTTAAATTATGTCATAATCTATGAGCCATTATATAATACGGAGAAACGCATCACACAAATGTCCTCTTATCTTAAACAAAAGCTTCCGTTTAATGCCATACATCGTTTTATCTCAGTTATGTAAAAGAACATCAATAAACTTTCGCCATCCATGTTTTTTCTGCCAAAGCATTGTTCACCGTGTTTATTGTCTCGTTTGAACAATATACGATACAATTTCGCATGTTGTCAAAGGAGGCATTTTAATTAAAGTGATTCACAATTAGTTGTATTAACAAGCTATTTATTTGTCGAAGGTACTAATACGATCCGCCCTTTTGCGTCAGGGGTAGCGAAGTTACACGCCCTTTCACGTGTGTGTCGGCAGAGTGTTGGAACGGGAGGGGGGAGGGGGCTTGTAGGCTTTGTCTGAACTAACTCATTAAGGGTTCAATCTTTGTAGACTTTTATAGCGATATATCGAAACTGGTGAGCCGTATAAAATGACGTCTAACTGAGATTCATGTGAATTAAAAAATACACTCTCATTGATAAAGAAACTTTAAATTTAAGTACACAAGAAGCAGTTTGAGACACAAATGTAATAAATACGGGAAGATTACGTTTAAAAAATATATATTGGTATATCTGAGACACAATCTAGATTGCAAATAAATTCGGGAAGAATTTATAAAAAAATATGATTAGAAATAATTGAAAATGATCTGAACAGTTCTTAAATTTTAGTAGGATATCGATAAAAATGACAAAAAGCAATAAGTTGACATTACCTAAATTGATCAGAGCGCCGGTCCCAGTAAGACCGAGAGCTCCTGGGTTCGTGTCTCAGATGCAACCGTTGCCCTTTTTATTTTCTGTGCCTTTTCGGTTTCATGTTTCATTTTGAGAGTAGTTAATATTATCTTCAATGATTAAAGATAATAAAGTCGTAGATGCGTCTCTCCAGGTGTAAATATTGATCGATTTCGCTGATTACATCACCCTCACCGCAATAAAAATATTTTTTCTACAATACATGTTTTATGTAATTCATCTAAATTCATGTGTATCTATTACCAGTCATAATGAATATTTTTTTACCACGGTTATTGACATATCGACATAACTGTTTTAAAAAAAACCCTATAAGTCTTTTCTGTTCCATATTTCATTTGTGATTTGTTAATATGATCTTCATTATTAATAAAAATGAATGTATCATATTGATATCATATTTCGCAAAGAGGACGGCGCAGTTTCTTGAAGTTATGCACGTAAGCAATGAAATCCACGTGGTTGTAATTCTCGTGGTAATAATTAATTTTAAATTATTTTGTATTCACCACTTTATTAATATACACACATCTACATGTTTATAAAGCTATGCTTTCTTCGTCAGGAATGTATAGAATACTAAAAAATAATAATGAAAATAATTAATAATTAAAAACATCCCAAATACTATATGTAACCTGCTTTTTACAATAATAATAAATTAAAACATATATTTTAAATAAATAGGGGGAATATAAATTAATTTATAACTATTGTAACTATTTTTACATAGGAAAGATTTCTAAAAATTTCAGAATTATAGTTAAGGAACACTAATAACAATTATTCTAAATTTGAAAATCGTATTTTAGAAACCAATCATTCTTTTCATATAAATAAAAGTTTAAAAATTTTGCGTACAAATAAAAACTGTTTACAATTAGACAAATTTGAAAAATTTGGAAAATAGAAAAACGTCAATAGTCAATTACAATTAATTAATAGTTGAAAATTATTTTATTTTCTTTAACGTTTCGTTTTTATTAAGGTAGGCAAAGCTTTTCAGCCTTTATGGACTGCACGCCTCTGGTTATTATCTAAAAATATCTTGAACTGTTGGATGAAGCTTCTAATAACATCATATAAAATTTATGCGCACCTCTCCCAGTTTTTAATCCACAGCCCTTATGTCCAGAGCACAATGTAGCACAACACTGCCACGCAGTACGTCAAATAAAGGGAATAAAAACATTTCGAGATGGATTTTCATTGAATAGATTTAGTCGCCGGTATTGTCGATCTTATATATCAGCCCAGGAACGGAGGGTTCTATGAGCGAAGAAAGGATAGATTTCCATCCGCAGCGGAGGTGTGAAATAAAATATAGAATAAATAGATTCCGTACTCTTATATTTTATCACCCAAATTGAATGTCACATCAGAATGAAAAATTGTCAGTTCACGTAGTATGCAAATTTGCCCTGGGATAGCGACAGTGGGATTGTTTATTATTTACCAGAGAGGATTTTTTACGGATAAATGAACGCTCTAATGTTTTTAACTCTTAATATACGATATGTCAACCTTAATATATCATATGTTATCCTTAATATATGATATCTTATCCTTAATATATATAATGATGTTAAACTTAATATATGATATGTTATCCTTAATATATATAATGATGTTAAACTTAATATACGATATGTCAATATTAATATATTATATGTTATCCTTAATATATGATATCTTATCCTTAATATATATAATGATGTTAAACTTAATATATGATATGTTATTCTTAAAAATTAAAAAAATTTGAAAATTACTTTGTAATCACCACTTTATTAATATATGAATATGAACACGTTTCGATGCTTTCCTCATCAGGAATATACACCGGTCAGTGGCTGAGTTGGCATCGCCTTTGGGTCTCACCCAGGCGTCGTGAGTTCAATTACTCGGCTGGCTAAATGCTCCATTATGACACAAGCAACATTTCCCGCTTACTATGATGGTAGTAGGAGATTTTCAAATATTGTCAGGTTATTTGTAACCAGGGAATATTTGTCTTCTTTTTAAGAAATAAATAAAACAAATAACTAACTACTAACTAACTAACCATCACGCCGTTTCCCCGCAGGGGTAGGCAGAGAGGACGGACCGCCAAACAACTCGATCTTGGCATACACTTCTTGCTTCATTCACATTCATACAACGCCTCATACATTCTCTTCTGTTATTCCGACTTCTGACATGGCCCGACTCGAGTATTTGATTCACTTGATCGTGCCATGTCTTCCTCGGGCGTCCCCGGCTTCTTCTTCCATTCACATTCGCGTCATATATTCTCCTTACACTCCTTTCTTCGTTCATTCGCTCTACATGCCCAAACCATCTAAGCGTCCCTTTCTTAATCTTGCTCACTACGCTTACATCAGCCTTGCATTCTTTACGAATCTCAACATTTTTCACTCGATCATACATGGTTTACAAAACAAATAAATACAGAATACTGTATATTTTAGTATTCTTTATATTCCTGATGAGGTAAGCATCGCTTTCGAAACATGTTGATATGTAAGAGTATATATTAATGAAGTGATGATTACAAAGTCATTTTTAATTCATATATTAATAATGACGCTAAAAAGTGAATACCAGTCTTTTGAAGAAATTGTAAACTATTCATTTTTATCCAACTTGAAACTCAGAAAACTGAACACTAATTAGTGTACAGCACTGGAACTTCAGGGATTGTCTACCACCGTTAGGAAAGAGATTAATTCAGTTCACCCAGATACGATCAATTCAACGTCTTTGTTTAATAAAATTAATTTCAGTAATTGAATTTAAAAAAATACTTTGTAAATGAAGTAAAAAATATACTTTGTATTCACCACTTCATTAATATACGCAAATATCGACATGTTTCGAAAGCGATGATTTCTTCATCAGGAATATATAGAATACTAAAAATAATGATTTCAAGTACAGACAAGTAATAAAAATAGAACCCAATGAATTAATTTGAAAAAATTCGATCATTACATTAATTATTTTAATTATTGTTTCGGATACAAAATTTATTTCTGATTTTGTCATGATTTTAGTGATTTTTATAATATGTTTTTTTCACCCCGCGGTATTCTTTTATGTAAGTTGACGAAGAAAATCTCCCCCCGCTATGTCTAATGATGCGGCATTCAACTTCGCGTATGTTTAGGTATTCTCCTCCTACAAGCTTATTATGGAGAAGACATGTCATTCTCTGATTTCCATACTTTTCTTATGAATATCATCGCCCGTTTAATATTCTGTAAACACTCATTTCATGTTATTTGGCAGTAAAACACCGGGAAGAATTATACCAAGATTTGCCTGGGGAATTATAAACTAATATTACATTAAGCGTTCTTTTCCAGTCATAATAATATGGTTTGCAGTTTTTTTAGTTGATTTTCAATCTTTAAAAACACATAAACCGACATGAAAACTATAATTACCACAAGCTTTTTCTATAGTTTTAATATCTACATGAAAACAAATATCTATCTCACACGAAGGTGCTTTTAATACAGTTATATGTTGTACAAATAAAAGTCGACTAGCTTATTTATACGCTACGTGGTCAGCGGCGAGCGGTACCTCCCTTTCGCCACCCACCCCCTGGTGGGGTATTGTAGAGGGCTGTAGGGGGTGGTTAAATGGTAAATGGTATTAATCATTCACGGGCTCTGCTATGGAGAGCGTAGTTCGCGACACGCACAGCGGCGCTCACGTCTCAGACATACAAAACAATTATTGTTGTACCAAATATTTTGATGGATGAGTATACGTTTTGAGGGATGTTTCCTGTGTTTTTTGTACTAGAATCAATTAGAGCTTAAGGGGATCCAATTCGTAGAATTCGAACAAAGTCCTGTAATCTTTACACGGGCAAATTCCAAATTGCATGCTTTATTTTGTTTTTAAAAATTCAGACCGTAATATTAAAGTTTTTTTAATTTAATAATAATAATAATATTACTTGGATGACTTGTACAACACAGTTTTTGTGAAAAATCAGCTCAAGGGGGCTGTACAAATACTACTTGCTAGGGTTTATCTCATTATGTAAAGATACAGAAACATACTTACCTGGTAGGTCACTCCAGATTAAAACGTTAAATTACAAAGTTTTCGCTTGAGATGAAATGATTTTGCACGCACAGGACACAGTATTAGAAAACACTGCACATTGCATGATATTGCAGTTACTGTTTAAATCCTATTTGTCATTCATATTATATTTATTAGAAGGTTATTGTCAAAAGAAGAGTACGTATGTACTTGAGATTTTTGATAAAAATTATTTGCAGTCACAAAAATTCATAATTAATGTCGAGGACTATGAAACGTTTCAAAAATTTCTATTAATTACTTTACGTGGGTACTAACGGCTATCTTCGCTATGTTAATTAGGTATGCAACTAATCATTCAAATTTGCCACATTGTACAATAAAACCAAATCCGGTAAAGTATTCCTAAACAGGAGATTTTACACCTCAAACCATTTTTTTATAGGTCTGATAGTTTATTTTTTTCTAGGCTTATAAAAAGACTAACAAAAAAGCGTCGTTAAGCCAAAGACGAAGCTGCAAAGGTCTTCTTGCAGTATTGAATTAAAGGATCTATAATATTTCTATGCGATCAAATTTTCAAACCAAAAACACATAATTTTATGTAAAATTCGCTTTGAATCGCCTTAACAATAACGCCAGGAACAAAATCGTTGTGATTATTTTTCAGCTTTTTTAAAAGATTTGTAATTAACAGAGTGCGTAGTTTAAGACGAACAACCTAATGCTTAAAATTGCGAATATATTTTTTAAATTTGAATAAACAATCTTTGAGTAAACTTTCAAAGGGATTTAAAATTTCTTTCAATTTAAGCTTACGTTATGTTTTAGTGCATTTAGAAATTCTGTTGAGTAGATTTGTCATTTGATTATTGCAATTATGTCTCTTTTTTCCATTATGAACTTGCAAGTAAAACTAAAATTAATAGCTATGTTACACTTTATGATTAACAGATTGGTAGAGTACCTACGTAGCAGTAGCACGCATTGCTCTATGACCAAAGTTAGGCTGTGTGTAGTTTTCCATGTTCGGGTATGAATTGCGCATTGAATATTTGAAAATATTTATTATATTATCACCTTTCTCCGATTCCTCCAATGAGAGTACAAGTTCCTTACCAAAGTCATTTAAAAATACATGTAAATTTTTTTATTCATTTCTTTATATGATTCGTTTTTTTAGGGTAGGAACAGATTTTCAGTCTTTATGGATTGCTCGCCACTGCTACTTATGTACTTTGTGAATAAGATTACCGAAACGATCCCGCATGAGGCTGTGTCGAGGACTTAGAGGCTGGCGAGCTCTGGATCATAAATTGGAAAAACCTGGCAATCCTAATAGTCAAGATGACTATGGAGACATTCACATGTTTTAACCATTACAACGGTTTTAGTTGAACACCCCAAAAACCTTTTTTTATTGACAAACTAATACTTATGTTTATGGAAAGCACAATAATCACGAGTCGTAACAATAAATAATATTAAAAGGAGTAATCCGAATTATACCACACATGAAAATATACCAATATGTATACCTATAATACCTCAGTATGGGTCCTATGAGTGAAGTGTTCACTTCCATCCACAGTACCTTCTCAAGTCTACCCCACGCTCCACATTATGTAAAACACCATACCAAGCACCCTTAATATTATTAATTTATTTATTTTTTAAAGAAAGACAAACCCCGGGGTACGAATAACCTGACAATATCTCCTATTACCATCACAGTAAACGAAAGATGTTGCTTGTGTCACGACACCCGGGTGGGACCCAGACACGATGCCAATTCAGGCAGGAACAAACTTTAGCAAACATTTATACTATATAAAATGTTACTGTCTAATATGCAGACATTAATACAGTTTTCGGTTTTGCAGCTCTTATAAGATCCAGGGTTGCCGGAATGAGGAAAAGAATAAACGGCTCCGGGAATATCCTCACAATGGAGGCCCGCCTCAGTCTACCATCCAGCATCGACGCATACGGGAGAAAGATATTGGCCCCTCACAATTTTAATGCCGCAGCACCTTAAAGGCTTTATTTTCATTATTAATTGTTTTTGTGTTCATTTCGTAGAACTACTTTTGTTTATTTTTTTGAAATTTAATGCAAATCAAATTTAATAGTGATAAGTTTTACAAGTATTTTTAGTTTTTATTGTTAAAACCCGTCCAAGTTAGATTGTGGGGGGGGGGGGGAGTAAATAAAATCATATAAATAAGTCACAATGTGGATTAACCGTACTTTGAAAATGCCATTGAAACCGTCACAATAATAAAAAAACTAAAAATACTTACAGAACTTAATAATAACATTATTAAATCTGATTTAATACGTTAAATTAAAAAAAAAGTTTTATTTTCATGTACTATATGTTTGTATATTTTTGTTGTTTTTATTTTTGTTGTTGTTTTATGTGTCATGTATCATTCATCTTATTATTATTTTATTTTTAAAAATACAATTTACCCCTTGGAAAGTTCTTAACACCAAATTAGAGTTTTGCATTTGTTGTTTAAAAATTTTCTATAAAAATGTTCCAAGGTGAAATCAGCGTATTTACTTTTCCCTTTTACACTCTTTTACATGACTTCATCGTCTTAATATCGATTCATCGATTATACATAATATGCTGCAGGGGCCGAGTAATTTGATAATATCAAATTATCAACACAGAAACAATCACCCCATCAAGCCTTCCATTTATGTGCTTAAACTCTAAATTGCCGGCTCAGGTATGGGGGCTCCATCGAAGCCAGAGTAAAGTTAGCCTCTCAGAAGTTGGGCGTACTGTACAGGCTTGGCAGATACTTTAATAGTACACAATTGCTGACCCTGTACAAACGCAAGTGCGCCCCACTGTAGAATTTAGCAGCCACCTCTGATCGGGGGGCCCAAAATATCTGGACAAAAACCCTTGACTCTTTGCAGAAACGCGCGGTCCGTTTGATAGTGTCGCCTGTCTTAAGAAGTGAATAACAATCGTCGGAGCACAGACGTCAGGTGGACTGAAATATATTAAAAATAGATCACTTTATTCTATCGGTATTTCAATGAAAAATTCTCTGAGGAAATAGCGTCATTGATCTATTCGATACCGGTGCACAGCCGGGATACACCTCAAAATGAGCGCCCATACGAGATACCTCAATAGCGCGCGCATACGGTTGAAATATTTTTGACTCATTTTTGTGTTCAACAGCGCAGTTGTGGAAAGATCTGCCGGCCTCTGTGTTTTGTCCCTTCTCGAATCCTCCAAAAGACCTTCCACATAGAATCCGCAAATATGATATAGGCCTTGAGAGAAATTATTACCCTCAGGGCCTCGTGTGTGTGGAATAACTGTAAAAAAATCAGTTTGAAAGCTAAATTGTGACAGCAATCAGCAATTGTGTTATCTTTCGCTTTTTTATTTGTTTATTTATAAAAAAAATGATATTTAATGGAGACATTTACACGGAGTAGATACATTAGATCACCATATTAGGCGGTTGCCTGTTTCATGGTGACAAATGGAGTATAGTTATTTTGAATGAAGTCTAGAGTAAACATATGAATTTACGGTAGTATATAAATAAGCTGAACATTGGAAAAATTATAAATGAAACTAGAAGACAGAGAGGAGAGAAATACGTGCATAAGGATTCGATCATAAACATGTACATAACATTTTTTAATATACGTGAAACACATACGCTCATACATATACATACATGCACGCATATACATATGTACACACATACCCTTACGCATATATACACATACACATACATACACACATGCACATACATGCACATATACATATTTCCCCACACACCTAAACAATATATACACTTCAATCCGGAATACGAGAAATAAGCTACTAACACTATCACAATTACTCATCATGAATGTGAATTAAAAAAAAAAATAATGATAAATGAAATTTAATAATTGTTTCCAATTATCGACATATTACGTATGTATAAGGACTAAAGTACACAGGCCTCACCTCCCCGAAGATTAATTATATAGGACCAGAGCAGCAGAGTGCTAAAAATTGTGAATAACACTTTTGTGAATTTTCAGCTATTTTTTCCGTCGAAGCCCTCAGGCATCATCAATCAAAAAGGGAGTACTTTTTTTAATTTAAAATAAATCAATTTTCCTCCCTTCTGGTCCGGCTACTCCAAACCTGATAACCTGCTAGCGTCAATGTTACTCCTCGGCGCTGTAACGAATAATCTGAATTTAATTAAGATGTTTCTCTGAAGAACATATTTTGGGAGTTTTTCGTTTTCAATTCTACTTTCCCCTTTTTATTTCATTAGTGGATTGCTTAAATAAATATTTTGATAATTTTATAAAGCGTCGTTTGGTGATGGTAATAGCATCCAGTTGTTCTGAATTGTGGAAAAAAATAGGAACTTATTAATAATAATAATTTAACGATTTGTATAGCGCCGTGTTTGTGAAAAATCACCTCAAGGGCGCTGTACAAATATTACTTCCTATTATCAATCTAATTATGTACAAACAGATACAGAAAAACATACTTACCTGGCAGGTCGCTTCAGATGAACAAAGTTTTATTAGAAAATTTAAGCGTAGAGATGATATTTTTACAGTTGCTATTTTATCCTCCTTTTCTATTGATTTTACATTTATTAGAAGGTTAGTGGCACAAGAAGAATTGGTATTTATTTGAAATATTTATAATTTTTAAGACTATTTATAAAATGACCTCAAAAAGGGTAAGAAGTTTTTAACAGATATTAAAATTTTTTTTAGAGATTTTTTATTTACAGTGTTGCGGGATGTGGACGCATGCGTGAATTGTGCACCGATGGGTGATTTTTTTTTAACTCATTTTTTAAGTGACTTTATTAAATATGTGGAATTTTTTTTGACGTAAATTAAATGCTAAATTCATAAATTTTTTCACAGGTTTTAATACATTTTAATTATATTTATGTACTATACGAAATTTAAAAAATTAAAAAAATAATTCTGACTACTGATTTGTACATTTTTGTACCGCTTTACTGACTCTCTTTGGCAAATTTTTTAAAGAAAGTAAAAACAAGGATAAATGTTTTCGGTGAGAACCAGTGGCGGTTCTTGACACTTGAGTGTGCTGGAGTGCTAAGATTGATAAATTCGGCATTATTGATGTTTTTTCAAGCGAAAATGTTGTTTTTTTTTTAAATAAAACATTTTTGTATGAAGATTTTTCACCAAGATGAACCTTCAAATTCCTCCTGAAGATTCCTGAAAATTATCATACCAAATCAAGTTTTTGAAAAAAAGTAAAAAAACACTTTTTCGGATACGACAACATCAACGATGCAGTTTATGTCAATGTTAACACACTACTATTGACATATACCTGGTTATTCAGATCTGGTCACCAAACACGGCTAAAAGCCATTTTAAGCAACGTTTCAATCCTGAATGATGGTCTTTCAACAGGGCGATACTGAGAGTATCTTCCATTCCGGAACATGCGCAAATATACTACATATTATTTTTAATGAAGTAACTGTGAAACAGCACAAATTAATTAAATAAAATTTACTTGCCAACGCCGAATATGTCACAATAATAAAAACTAAAAATGCTCGCAGAACTTAATAATAACATTATTAAATTTGATTTACATTAAATTAAAAATAAATAAATTAATGGAGTTCTATGAATTAAACCCAAAAAAAATTAATAAAAATACGTATCTCTAAGAAGGCGCATTTACTAGCATTGTCAATCTAGTCCTCTTAATAATACTAATAGCAGGAAAATAATATAAATCTTTATAATATAAGATTTTAATTACACGTGTAGTGTTCGTTTCTATTTGTTCCGCTAGATGTCACTAGCGCATGGATTTCGATAGAAAGCTCCAACAATGCTACTCGTACTCATACAACGAAGAATTTTCAAGCTCTTAGCAGAAATATTATTTTGTATACAGCTTATAATAAGAAAAAGGATAAAATATTTCAAAGAAACATTGACGATGATTTTTTGCTTCTTCGATTAAGGTAAAATCATTTTCTTGCAACAATTTCAATTAAAATATAAAAATCCAAACAAAATAATAATAGTTGGATGATTTGTAAAGCGCCGTTTTTGTGAAAATCACCTCAAGGGCGCTAAACAAACAGAATTCTAAAAATTAAACGATTAAGTGTTATAAACCACTATTTAATAAATGAATGTCATTAAGTTTCGAAAACGATGATTCCTTCGTTAGGATACTAAGTATATATATATCTTATGTTGAACCACTGGCTTCGAAGGATACAATGTATAATTTGTATCCTGACGAGGGACAGTGACGAGGTAATTGATTTCGAAACATGTGCCATAATTGATTTGACAGCGAAAGTAATGCCTTGTGACGACTATTGCCATGTCTAAACAAAGAAACAAGGAAACATTCATTTGAAATTTTTTATTTCATTCCAAACATTTATTTTTCAAAATACATTTAAATAATGAAGTTCTTAAGTAGGTACCTACTTAAGAAAATAAGTTAATACTTGTGGTTTTCATTTTTTTAATATTCTACCAAACATACCTTCTTCTTTTGAATATGTAATCTGTGGATAACCATAGTGGAGTATTTATGGGCTTCCCTCAATACAACATGGCGGGTTCAATGTTTTCATACTAATTTTAAAACGTTATAGCAACAGTTTTAGCAAATACGTTAAGATGGCAACATGTTACAGTAGCGCCCTTACAGGCGCGCTTTGGCGGAATTGGTTTTTTCATACATTTTAATAGACATTCTTTGAAATATATTGTTAATAAATTATAGAAATCTAAAATTCATTAAATAAATATTAGGTTACCTAATATATGCCCATCAATGTATTTATTTTTATTTAATAATATAATAATAATAATAATATTAATTTGAAAGATGTGTTATTTTACAAAAATATTTAAGAAGGTTTGATTGTCCAACTAGGAACAAATCCCGTTTTAGGACAGTCAAATTGATAAGTTTAGTTCATGTTAATATACATGAGAGTATATAAAAGAATCCATATGGTAAATAAAAAAAAAAAATTTTAAAAGAATATTGCATTTAAAAAAAAATTATTGTAGAGTAATAATGAATTACTTATGAGATGTAAAAGTTTAAAGAATAAAGTATAAAATACTAAAGTATGAAATGCATTTTTTTCAATTAGTGTAGAGTAATGATGAATTACAAATGAGATGTAAAAGTTTAAAGTATACAGTATAAAAGTTTTAAGTATAAAAGTTTATAGTATGATATGCATTTTTTTTTAAATTTAGTGTAGAGTATTAATGAATTACGTATGAGATGTAAAAGTTTAGGTATAAAGTATAAAAGTTTGAAGTATAAAAATTTATAGTATGATATGCATTTTTTAATTTACTGCATCTCATATATAATGAATTTACACATGAGATGTAAAAGTGTAATGTATGAAAAATAAAATTTTAAAGCATAAGAGAGTAAAGTATGATATGTATTTTTTAATCTAGTGTTGAGTAATAATGAATTACAATTGAGATGTACAAGTTTAAAATATAAAGTATGAAAGTTTAGAGAATAAAATATTAAAATTGTACATATCTATTAATGAGCATATGTTCGCTTTTGACCCTCCCTAAATCGAGAAGCCACACATTGATCAGTTTACGCAGGACGTTTGTACTTTTCATTTTTCATGTTCGGGTATTATGATGAACAATTTCGGTCCTAAGTATGAAAATTGTCTTTGAGCAAGCAATGTCATGGTTTTTGTTGAAACTATTGGATTACTTCTTGAGTGTCTGGTGTCATGATAGTGGTCGATAGATGGGTAGTGGTGATGTTGTTTATGTGTGTGTAATACAATTTTTCTGATATCACCCATTCATCACTGGGGTACGTGAAGGGTTTTTTAAGGATGACTCTTATTAGAGATTTCTGCGCTTTTGCCAGGGGGTCCAAAATTATTTTGGCACAACCGCCCCATCCCAATAATGCATATTCGAGTAAAGAATTACACATGGCATAATATATTGATTTTAGATCTTTTACACTTAGAACATTTCTAATAGTCATGAAAAGGTAAGTGAGTTTTCTGACTTTTGTGGCAGTTGAGTTGTAGTGTTCTTCCCATCTCAGGAATCTATCATTAATGATTCCTAAATATTTTAAACTATTAACGCATTCTAAGTTATTGCAAGTACAAGTATTTATTTCATTGCAAAGGTGAGCAGTAATGTTCAGCATTTCTTTGGGTTGTCCCGCTTGCGTTGCACTGAAACGTATGAATTTAGTTTTATCCGTATTGAGAGTAAGAAGGTTATTGTCTAACCATTGCATAACCTTGTTTATACCAATTTATGCTTTACTATGAACTTCGTTTCAGCTTTTGCCTTCATAAATCAAGACTGTATCATCAGGAAAGGTGATGATGTGATCGGTAAGGTTACTGTTACATAGGTAATTGATGTAAATGTTGAACAAAATAGGCCCTAAAGTACTTCCTTGTGGTACACCAAATAAAATATTGGCTGGATCGCTTAGATTATAATTGATATTCTGCTTCTGCTTTCTAAGTAACTACCCAGCCATTTAAATAGTTGTACCTGTATACCGATTAGCTGTAGTTTTTTCAAAAGAATTTTATGCGAGATAGTGTCAAAAGCTTTAACTAAATCCAGGAAGATCGCGATGCATTTAATTCCTCCGTCGATATTATTGGAGATGATTTTCGTCAGTTTAGCAATAGCATTTTCGGTACCTAATCCTGGTCGGAAGCCATATTGTCTCTTAGAAAGTATGTTATTATGTTCAAGGTAAAGGGTGAGACGGTTTTTAACAATTGATTTTTGAGACCGAGTTTAGCAGAGATATTGGTCGGTAATTTTGAATCTGCGACTTATCTCCGTTTTTGTGAATCAATGTAATAATTGAGTGTTTTAAATGATCGGGGAATATGCCCGATTGGAAGCATAGATTAGAAATGAACGCAATCGGATGTGAATTGGATGCTTTTGAGGAATGAATTTATAAGAATAAGGAATTTAGTCAGTTGCCGATCTGTTCCTGTCCAGATACAGAAGATAGAGATTACACTTTAGAGATAGGCAGTAATGCATCGATTAATTTTTTAGATTTAACACTAACTTCAATAAATAACAGAATTGAATTCAACATTTTTCGTAAACCGACGTATAGAGATATAACAATACATAACATGTCAAACCATCCGGTCTCGCATAAACATTCTGCTTATCATTCAATGGTGCACCGGTTAGTAAAAATCCCACTATCATCTGTTAATTTCACGATTGAACTTGTGATGAATTCGAGTCTTAGCAGGAAAATCTTTTTTTTTTATACTTTAAAATAATTCATGTAAATTTAGAGTCTCGAAGGATAAGGGAGCGTTGCACATCTTAGAACGATTTCGAGGTGGCTGAAAGGAAAGTACCAGAGCTTCATAGAACTCATAGAAGGAGAATTTATTGTAAAAACATTCCTTAATAATGAATTATGACTTGTGACTTGTGAATCCTAAACAAACATATCGAAAGCGACGATAACGGGATTATACAAAAACGAACACTTGAAAAGAATACATGTGAATGTTACAGGCTGGGTTACAAGATGTACCCAGAAATATTCCAGTAACGGCGGGTGGTATAAACTCGGCGATGAAAAAATATCCGAAATAATCGTTGATTGGATTGGAGAGTTGTGCAATTTCGGCGTGAATTACGTATTTGGAAAGGGGGAAGCAGATAGGAACATTGTCTAGATTACCATTTTGGGTAAATATAATGATTTACAAGCATATTAATTGACATACTAAATAGAATCAACACGGTGTAGTTAATGTTAAAAATTAACTAGTTGCTATGGTTCGAAACCGCAAACTAGTGCCTCACCTAAAATACCTAAAACAAATTAAATAAGGATTTTTCAACGACCCGAGTATAAGTCTTGGAGACGCCACTGTAATCGGTAACAGTTAAAATGAAAATGAATCTGCGACGCGTTGAAAGATGAGCGCGGTTTGTTTCGGGCTAAGACATAATGTTAGAGAATCTCAAGGGTTTTGGATGGATAATAGTGACACTCTACCCTAGGCTGCAGGTAGTAAATTATCAAAGTTATGATGGTATGAAGGCGAGAATTCTTCTTTTATGGGAGGGTGATAAATTAGGTACCAACGTTTAAAGCAAGGTGTTGAAATAATGAAGTTACCGAGGCACGTTGAAGAATTAAATAATGTGACATCTCTAAGAAACAGGAATTAATTATTGATTTTAGAAATGAGTTGGGACATTCTACCTCTCCTTAGGACTGAAGACAATAAATTATCAAGTTAGTGATGAAATTGTTATGAATAATATATCCAGATGCGCATTGAGAGACCAGTGTGCCTGTTTTGTTAATATTTTGTATGCGATGAAATAAATAAAAACTTATATGAGTAAGTAGTTCGATCTTGAATGCGATTCGGTGTCCAGCGCAACTGGGAAGCTGCCTTTTATTCTGCATTCAGATTTACGGTTTTGTGAGGAATGGAATAGGAGAAAGGTATAGTCTTGATGACTTCGATTATGAAATTGAGCTTACCTAGGTTTAAGTCACTAGCTGCAGGTCCAAGTTGTCGTTATCTATATAACTCTTAGATGTAAATCACTAATTATAAGCCAGAATTAGGAAATTTCTAAGCTGTAAGCCATTAGTAATAAAACTAATATGTAAATTATTAGATATAGTCTAAGTGATAGGGTATATATGGTGGAAGTGGCCCATTTGTTATTGTTATTATTGTTGCCTGAGCGAATTTCTAAACCAAGCAATGGGTAAATTTGGCACGCGTGAGTGCCAAATGTACCGTGATACTAGCAGGAACGGTACCTATTTTGGTTCGATAGTGGGATCAAACAGTAAGTAAATATCTTACTCAGAATAGTTGGTTTATAGGAGATAATTTAAAAGAATTATAAATTCGTTTAAGTTGGCGAAGGATACCTAGTACGGACCTGTGCGACGAATAACGGGAAGATAGTCGGTTTTTTTGGAGAGTTCGGGAGAAGGTACGTAGTCGATTCGGAGGAGGGGGATAGTGAGTTTTAGATAGTCAGGGAGGGTGGTTGTTTTTGATTTGATAATGCGAGTGATATAGCGGGTTATAGATAGGCAGATAGGGTAGTTGGGTTTTTAGAAGACGGGAGCGAATGTGGTGGTTTTTTTTGAGGAAGGAGTCTGTACTAGAGGTTGCATGGTTTTTTGCATGCATAAAAATACGTGATAGTGGTAGTTGTTTTGCGGGTTTTGTGTGTGAAATTAAACAAAAAAATTTGGATATGCACTAAGAAGTAGGGTAAGTTTTTATTAATTTACTAACAAGTACATTAACCCGTTTCTTAACATTTGAAAATCCAATAACGTTAGACAGTTGGCCGTGAGATAAGTCGGAAGAAATAGTTGATTGCGGGCGTATCGGTATTTAAGTAATTGAGAAGTGATTAAGTGAGAGTGTATAAATAAAGTGTTTGAATTGAAGTTGAGTGGAATTAGTCGCGAAGTACGCCGGGCGAGGAAATAATTAAATTACGTGCTGACCGATATTAAGTAATTGTTTTGTTTTTGGACTTAGGAAGTTTCATTTTGATTTGTTTCTTACAATTAAATAAAGTTTTAAATAAATTCTTTTGAATAGTTGTTGAATTGATTCAACAATAGTTTGATTTAATTCAATAATAGTTTGATAAATATTGAAGTTTCTAAAATTCATTATAATTAAGTTGATACTAAAAATTACTTCTGTGAATTAATTAAAATTGGTGGTTTTAAGTGAAATTATAATAATCGAAAGTGTTTATAAATAAAGTGTTTGAATCGAAGTCTTCTAAAATTCATTATATTTAAGTGAAGTGATATAAAAAAGGTGACCCAGTAAATAAAGTGTTTTGTGTTCGAATTAATATTGTATTAAAATAAATTCTCTTGTTGATCTAATTTTCTCAAAACTGTTAGAGCAATGTGATAATAATAATAATTTAATAAATATTGAAAATTTCCAAAATTAATAAAGTTATTTGTTTAAAGATTTTTAAAATTAGCTTCTGTGAATTAATTAAAATTGTTTAAATGAAATATGATTTAATTCATATTTTATGTTGAACTGAATTTATTACGAGTTTAAGAAAAATTAAATATAATTGCGTTTAAAATAATTTAGTGAAAGTTTAAAAACAGCTGAGTCTTAGTTTCACATAATTCATTTTTAATACTTAGTGTGGGATTAATTTCGTAAAAGAAAAATAATAAAGCTCTAAAATATTACCAAGCGTTCGGTTTACGGATTTAATTAATAGTTAGTAAAGAGAATTACGTGAGTACAAAGAATAAAATAGGAAAATAAAACAACAAAAATTTAAATATTATCTAATAATATTTGGATTTAGAGATCATTAAATTTGAAGAAATAGTACAAATCGGTAGATCACGAATTGAAATTAGGAAACACTAGATTGTATTAAGTAAATATTTCTAACTTAGATTAAACATTCCAGGCAGGGAAGTTCAATATTTTCTGAATCTTCATATTGGCGTGTATAACCCGTCTGGAAAAATTATGAATTTGTCGGAATTCAGGTGAGTCAAATTAATATACAAGTTTTCAGGATCCCGGGGAAGGCGAGGACGGAGACATGAATTATATTTCTAATGATTTATAAGTACATGTATTGTATATATGTGTATATATATATATATGATTATATTTAATGTTTAATATATAGGTCAATACTATACGACCGTTATCTATCATGAGTAAATGTTTTGTATACTTGATCAAAGCCGTTCTAATCAAATAATTATGTTCAAATACATTTTGGGGTACCCGAGCGGTATGTCTAGCTCCATTAAATATTTTACGATAATCCTCTCTTTTCACATTGAATTATAATTAAACGAGTACTAAAGATAATTCAATTGTCTCACTCAATACCAGTACTTGAATTTAAAAATTCAGAAATATAATTTTTACATAAATACATCCAGGTATTTATAATAATTTCCGTTAGATACTTACCTGTATAAACCTCTCTTTTCGCATTGAATTATAATTAAACTAGTACTATAGATAATTCAATTGTCTCACTCATTACCAGCACTTGACTTTTAAATATTCAAAAATACCTATTTTTTTCCATAAATACATTTAAGTATTTATAAAAATTTCCGGTAGATACCTAAGCCTTTACTAAGAGTATATATGTGTGTATGGATATATATATATAAAGAAAGTGTATAATGTATCTATCAAATCTATATGGCCGTTATTTATTTTATGTTTATTTATATACAATGTTTAATATATATATATATAAAACCATTTATTATATTTATGTATATGTCCTATAAAAACTGTTTATTTTATTAGTATATATTTTCCCTAACACTTAAATTCGAAAACTAACGTTACTAATTATAAACATCCCAAACGATTTTTATTAATTCAAAGATCGTTATCATTCTAAAACAAACCAATGGATCCTAATTGTTATGCTTCCTGACGGGGGTCTCTGACACTTAATAACTGTCGCATATCTCAATGACACACTTCCTCGACTGTTATTAAAACTAGGTCAACATTCCAAACCACACCCTCTTTTATCGAAGTATGTAGATACGTATAAGTATATATATATTCGAATTTCAGTACATCTTACGAAGAATAAGTACCTTAACAAACGTCGACATTTAATTGAAAAATAACTATCATCTTTTGCGATGAACTATCATCTTTTGCGATGAACTATCATCTTTTGCGATGAACTATCTTCTTTTAGAAATCACGTATTTGTAGTTTGCGTACATACATATTTTTATAGCGCCATTTTCGTAGAAAGATTCAATTCAAAGGCGCTCCACTCCCGTTCGAACATATTGATGAATTCAACAGAACAAACAAAAACCCACATTACTAGAAATGTCAAAATAAGCATAATCATTCGTCGACAATACGTTCCCAAGTTATGTTATAAAATTAATTTTATCTTCGACTTAGGTTTTCAAGGTTCAGGCCTTGCAAATTTTGGGCTTTTTGGAGTCCTACCTTTTCTCCAAACAAAAAATCAATCTACAGTTAAATTCAAACTACATGAGATAGCAGGGTCTCATTAAATCAACCTGTCAACCAAACCAAAAGTAATCTATTATATATATTGTATTATCACTTTTACGTATATTCTTATGTAATATGTCTGAATATCTGGCACAGATTCACGACCTGTGTTGGAGATGTCAGATCCACAATTTTCTGGGAAAACTGGAGTATTGTGGATTATAAAAACTCGTATTGTTTACATATATTTATAATTTGTACCTATCGATTGGGCAGAGATAATTGCTGATTTAAGCGTGGTTATCTCTGAACTCTTGATGCGGGGGACGGCCTTTCAACCCGGACCTTGCAAAAATTCGCAAGTATATAATGTTGTTTGACGAGGGGACGGAACCGGTTTGATCTCCTTTAAATGTAACTGTCTGGAGGACGGGAATTCGGAGGGTCTCGGACCCATGGATAAGGAAGGTGCTCTTTCCGTCGCGGTACAGGGGATGACCAATAGCGCACGAACTAAAAGAAGAGGTTACGTATACCGATTTGGTCAGGCTGTACGTCTGTGAAGAGAGAGTTACTGACCGGAAACGTGGTCATCTGAGTACTTTAGGGGTAGGTCTGGAGCCGAATTGCAGCAAAACAAACCGTATTCGATCTCTCGTCATAACAAAAGCTGTGTAAACTAAAACCTAATCATGTAATTTTCCCAAATTTAGGAGAGGATGGAGATGGCGCCAAAACAAGTAAAACTGTACCTTTTAACCATGAAATTCATTGAAACTAACCCATGTAGAATAACACTTAGTACGATGAGGAAAGGCGATAATACTGTAATCATTACATTTATGTATACCAAATTTAAAATCGAAACTACGTCGTATTATATAGATCAGGAATAGTGCAATTAGTATAGCCCAGAAGCTAAGTTTTCCCATTAAAACTCACGATAGAAGAAAAATAGAAAATTTAGGGGTAAAGTTAGGAAAATGCTAGTCTTCCTATAGGAAATTAACGTAGATTGCATAGTAGGATAATAATAGAGAGTTCAGAACACTAAAGTCTAAGATAGGAGAAATGTTAGGAATATGAATTCTGTCAATGGTATGCGAGAGTCTGCCTACGCTACAAAGAATAGGGGTTACCACAAATAAGGCCTTGTTTTTCCAATAGTCTGAAACAAAAAACAACACAACGTAGACTCGCGAAAAGCTTGGCAAAATTGACCACATTGGAGTGCAAAAATACCGTGAAAATTAAGAAAATCGGAAACACTCGAATGTTAGCATAGGGCTAGACGTTACACGCTGGCCAAGGAGGAGAAAAACCTCAAATTGAAAGGAAAACTACAAAGGGTTTTCCGATCACATTAGTTAGGAAAATTTAAGGCAGCAGTAGAGGAGTCATCTTAAACCGGTGGCGCGAACGGAGGTCTATTGCTAAATTAAATCATAAACGAAGGAAGGACGGGCCATCACATCTTTAAAGCCTAGTGGGGGGGGGGAGCCATCTCAGCTGGCGCCGTGTGACCAGGAGTTTGTAGTAATACAAGATAGGTATATTTTCGTAGCTGTTGACAGATAACGTATTCAAAATAATTAGAATTAGAAATACCTAACAAAAATTTGATGTTAGTCAACCTTCTATAAAAACTAGAAATGTTTAGACACAGAGATTTAGGAATTATAATTGAACTGATTCACAATACAAAGAACCGGAGAGAGATATTCAATTCACGAACGTTATTGTACCATTGAAAGTAGAGATAGACGCAATAGAGATAGTTACCTTTTAACAGAAAACCATGCAAGTGTTAAATTCACAGAAAATAGAGACGCAAGTTTTGAAATAGGACAATTATTATGTTGTTAAAAATAATAGTCTTGAATTTTCCAACCTCGACGAGTCCTCAGCGAAGTATAGTTTGGGAGGAGGAAAGGAAAACCCAAGGAGTTTTCTTAAAATAAGATTTGATGGAATCTAACCTTCGATAAGTGACTAGGGAATTATAGTTTGGGAGGAGAGAAAAATTGATATTAGAAGCTTTGTTCAGAACAACAGTTTGAGGTAATCTAACCTTCGATAAGTGACTAGGGAATTATAGTTTGGGAGGAGAGAAAAATGGGTATTAGGAGCTTTGTTTAGAACAACAGTTTGCGGTCATCTAACCTTCGATAAGTGACTAGGGAATAATAGTTTGGGAGGAGAGAAAAATGGATATTAGGAGCTTTGTTCAGAACAACAGTTTGCGGTAATCTAACCTTCAATAAGAAAAAAAAGAGATATAGTATCGAGTATGAAATAATTGAAATTAGTAGCAGTCTCCAAAAAAAAAAAAAAACAAAATAAACTTAGTTCGATTATGAAATTAGTGATAGAAGATGGAGTCTAAACATTCGTGGTAGACAATGGATCATAGGTTTAAAGAAAAAGATTACCACGTGCTCGAACATCTGAAGTGGGTTGCCCGGGTTTAAAGTAGCAGGTAGATCATTACGCTAAACCCTGACGACAATAAAACAAAAGGAAAGGACTCGCACGTCGGGGGCGGACTAAGTATTTGGAAAGGTTTATTAAAGCAACGGACAATACTTTTCGTTATTAAACAACAGGTATAGGATTTTATTTTTTTAGGCAAGCGTTAGGTGATGGAAAAGAAGGAATACAATTTAGAATAATAGCTGGCGAATCCAATTATACGCTTACGTTACTAGATTTTGGAAAGAAATAGTCACTTTAAAAAAATCTTCTCTTTCATTCCAAGGGAGGAGTGTGATGAATTCGAGTCTTAGCAGGAAAATCTTTTTTTTTTATACTTTAAAATAATTCATGTAAATTTAGAGTCTCGAAGGATAAGGGAGCGTTGCACATCTTAGAACGATTTCGGGGTGGCTGAAAGGAAAGTACCAGAGCTTCATAGAACTCATAGAGAGAGAATTTATTGTAAAAACATTCCTTAATAATGAATTATGACTTGTGACTTGTGAATCCTAAACAAACATATCGAAAGCGACGATAACGGGATTATACAAAAACGAACACTTGAAAAGAATACATGTGAATGTTATAGGCTGGGTTACAAGATGTACCCAGAAATATTCCAGTAACGGCGGGTGGTATAAACTCGGCGATGGAAAAATATCCGAAATAATCGTTGATTGGATTGGAGAGTTGTGCAATTTCGGCGTGAATTACGTATTTGGAAAGGGGGAAGCAGATAGGAACATTGTCTAGATTACCATTTTGGGTAAATATAATGATTTACAAGCATATTAATTGACATACTAAATAGAATAAACACGGTGTAGTTGATGTTAAAAATTAACTAGTTGCTATGGTTCGAAACCGCAAACTAGTGCCTCACCTAAAATACCTAAAACAAATTAAATAAGGATTTTTCAACGACCCGAGTATAAGTCTTGGAGACGCCACTGTAATCGGTAACAGTTAAAATGAAAATGAATCTGCGACGCGTTGAAAGATGAGCGCGGTTTGTTTCGGGCTGAGACATAGTGTTGGAGAATCTCAAGGGTTTTGGATGGATAATAGTGACACTCTACCCTAGGCTGCAGGTAGTAAATTATCAAAGTTATGATGGTATGAAGGCGAGAATTCTTCTTTTATGGGAGGGTGATAAATTAGGTACCAACGTTTAAAGCAAGGTGTTGAAATAATGAAGTTACCGAGGCACGTTGAAGAATTAAATAATGTGACATCTCTAAGAAACAGGAATTAATTATTGATTTTAGAAATGAGTTGGGACATTCTACCTCTCCTTAGGACTGAAGACAATAAATTATCAAGTTAGTGATGAAATTGTTATGAATAATATATCCAGATGCGCATTGAGAGACCAGTGTGCCTGTTTTGTTAATATTTTGTATGCGATGAAATAAATAAAAACTTATATGAGTAAGTAGTTCGATCTTGAATGCGATTCGGTGTCCAGCGCAACTGGGAAGCTGCCTTTTATTCTGCATTCAGATTTACGGTTTTGTGAGGAATGGAATAGGAGAAAGGTATAGTCTTGATGACTTCGATTATGAAATTGAGCTTACCTAGGTTTAAGTCACTAGCTGCAGGTCCAAGTTGTCGTTATCTATATAACTCTTAGATGTAAATCACTAATTATAAGCCAGAATTAGGAAATTTCTAAGCTGTAAGCCATTAGTAATAAAACTAATATGTAAATCATTAGATATAGTCTAAGTGATAGGGTATATATGGTGGAAGTGGCCCATTTGTTATTGTTATTATTGTTGCCTGAGCGAATTTCTAAACCAAGCAATGGGTAAATTTGGCACGCGTGAGTGCCAAATGTACCGTGATCCTAGCAGGAACGGTACCTATTTTGGTTCGATAGTGGGATCAAACAGTAAGTAAATATCTTACTCAGAATAGTTGGTTTATAGGAGATAATTTAAAAGAATTATAAATTCGTTTAAGTTGGCGAAGGATACCTAGTACGGACCTGTGCGACGAATAACGGGAAGATAGTCGGTTTTTTTGGAGAGTTCGGGAGAAGGTACGTAGTCGATTCGGAGGAGGGGGATAGTGAGTTTTAGATAGTCAGGGAGGGTGGTTGTTTTTGATTTGATAATGCGAGTGATATAGCGGGTTATAGATAGGCAGATAGGGTAGTTGGGTTTTTTAGAAGACGGGAGCGAATGTGGTGGTTTTTTTTGAGGAAGGAGTCTGTACTAGAGGTTGCATGGTTTTTTGCATGCATAAAAATACGTGATAGTGGTAGTTGTTTTGCGGGTTTTGTGTGTGAAATTAAACAAAAAAATTTGGATATGCACTAAGAAGTAGGGTAAGTTTTTATTAATTTACTAACAAGTACATTAACCCGTTTCTTAACATTTGAAAATCCAATAACGTTAGACAGTTGGCCGTGAGATAAGTCGGAAGAAATAGTTGATTGCGGGCGTATCGGTATTTAAGTAATTGAGAAGTGATTAAGTGAGAGTGTATAAATAAAGTGTTTGAATTGAAGTTGAGTGGAATTAGTCGCGAAGTACGCCGGGCGAGGAAATAATTAAATTACGTGCTGACCGATATTAAGTAATTGTATTGTTTTTGGACTTAGGAAGTTTCATTTTGATTTGTTTCTTACAATTAAATAAAGTTTTAAATAAATTCTTTTGAATAGTTGTTGAATTGATTCAACAATAGTTTGATTTAATTCAATAATAGTTTGATAAATACTGAAGTTTCTAAAATTCATTATAATTAAGTTGATACTAAAAATTACTTCTGTGAATTAATTAAAATTGGTGGTTTTAAGTGAAATTATAATAATCGAAAGTGTTTATAAATAAAGTGTTTGAATCGAAGTCTTCTAAAATTCATTATATTTAAGTGAAGTGATATAAAAAAGGTGACCCAGTAAATAAAGTGTTTTGTGTTCGAATTAATATTGTATTAAAATAAATTCTCTTGTTGGTCTAATTTTCTCAAAACTGTTAGAGCAATGTGATAATAATAATAATTTAATAAATATTGAAAATTTCTAAAATTAATAAAGTTATTTGTTTAAAGATTTTTAAAATTAGCTTCTGTGAATTAATTAAAATTGTTTAAATGAAATATGATTTAATTCATATTTTATGTTGAACTGAATTTATTACGAGTTTAAGAAAAATTAAATATAATTGCGTTTAAAATAATTTAGTGAAAGTTTAAAAACAGCTGAGTCTTAGTTTCACATAATTCATTTTAATACTTAGTGTGGGATTAATTTCGTAAAAGAAAAATAATAAAGCTCTAAAATATTACCAAGCGTTCGGTTTACGGATTTAATTAATAGTTAGTAAAGAGAATTACGTGAGTACAAAGAATAAAATAGGAAAATAAAACAACAAAAATTTAAATATTATCTAATAATATTTGGATTTAGAGATCATTAAATTTGAAGAAATAGTACAAACCGGTAGATCACGAATTGAAATTAGGAAACACTAGATTGTATTAAGTAAATATTTCTAACTTAGATTAAACATTCCAGGCAGGGAAGTTCAATATTTACTGAATCTTCATATTGGCGTGTATAACCCGTCTGGAAAAATTATGAATTTGTCGGAATTCAGGTGAGTCAAATTAATATACAAGTTTTCAGGATCCCGGGGAAGGCGAGGACGGAGACATGAATTATATTTCTAATGATTTATAAGTACATGTATTGTATATATGTGTATATATATATATATATATATGATTATATTTAATGTTTAATATATAGGTCAATAATATACGACCGTTATCTATCATGAGTAAATGTTTTGTATACTTGATCAAAGCCGTTCTAATCAAATAATTATGTTCAAATACATTTTAGGGTACCCGAGCGGTATGTCTAGCTCCATTAAATATTTTACGATAATCCTCTCTTTTCACATTGAATTATAATTAAACGAGTACTAAAGATAATTCAATTGTCTCACTCAATACCAGTACTTGAATTTAAAAATTCAGAAATATAATTTTTACATAAATACATCCAGGTATTTATAATAATTTCCGTTAGATACTTACCTGTATAAACCTCTCTTTTCGCATTGAATTATAATTAAACTAGTACTATAGATAATTCAATTGTCTCACTCATTACCAGCACTTGACTTTTTAAATATTCAAAAATACCTATTTTTTCCATAAATACATTTAAGTATTTATAAAAATTTCCGGTAGATACCTAAGCCTTTACTAAGAGTATATATGTGTGTATGGATATATATATATAAAGAAAGTGTATAATGTATCTATCAAATCTATATGGCCGTTATTTATTTTATGTTTATTTATATGCAATGTTTAATATATATATATATATAAAACCATTTATTATATTTATGTATATGTCCTATAAAAACTGTTTATTTTGTTAGTATATATTTTCCCTAACACTTAAATTCGAAAACTAACGTTACTAATTATAAACATCCCAAACGATTTTTATTAATTCAAAGATCGTTATCATTCTAAAACAAACCAATGAATCCTAATTGTTATGCTTCCTGACGGGGGTCTCTGACACTTAATAACTGTCGCATATCTCAATGACACACTTCCTCGACTGTTATTAAAACTAGATCAACATTCCAAACCACACCTTCTTTTATCGAAGTATGTAGATACGTATAAGTATATATATATTCGAATTTCAGTACATCTTACGAAGAATAAGTACCTTAACAAACGTCGACATTTAATTGAAAAATAACTATCATCTTTTGCGATGAACTATCATCTTTTGCGATGAACTATCATCTTTTTGCGATGAACTATCATCTTTTAGAAATCACGTATTTGTAGTTTGCGTACATACATATTTTTATAGCGCCATTTTCATGGAAAGATTCAATTCAAAGGCGCCCCACATCCGTTTGAACATATTGATGAATTCAACAGAACAAACAAAAACCCACATTACTAGAAATGTCAAAATAAGCATAATCATTCGTCGACAATACGTTCCCAAGTTATGTTATAAAATTAATTTTATCTTCGACTTAGGTTTTCAAGGTTCAGGCCTTGCAAATTTTGGACTTTTTGGAGTCCTACCTTTTCTCCAAACAAAATCAATCTACAGTTAAATTCAAACTACATGAGATAGCAGGGTCTCATTAAATCAACCTGTCAACCAAACCAAAAGTAATCTATTATATATATTGTATTATCACTTTTATGTATTTTGATATGTAGTATATCTGAATATCTGGCACAGATTCACGACCTGTGTTGGAGATGTCAGATCCACAATTTTCTGGGAAAACTGGAGTATTGTGGATTATAAAAACTCATATTGTTTACATATATTTATAATTTGTACCTATCGATTGGGCAGAGATAATTGCTGATTTAAGCGCGGTTATCTCTGAACTCTTGATGCGGGGGACGGCCTTTCAACCCGGACTTTGCAAAAATTCGCAAGTATATAATGTTGTTTGACGAGGGGACGGAACCGGTTTGATCTCCTTTAAATGTAACTGTCTGGAGGACGGGAATTCGGAGGGTCTCGGACCCATGGATAAGGAAGGTGCTCTTTCCGTCGCGGTACAGAGGATGACCAATAGCGCACGAACTAAAAGAAGAGGTTACGTATACCGATTTGGTCAGGCTGTACGTCTGTGAAGAGAGAGCTACTGACCGGAAACGTGGTCATCTGAGTACTTTAGGGGTAGGTCTGGAGCCGAATTGCAGCAAAACAAACCGTATTCGATCTCTCGTCATAACAAAAGCTGTGTAAACTAAAACCTAATCATG
>JAHDVE020003013.1:0-61566 GCA_022606495.2 Halesus radiatus | reverse complement strand
GGTAGGGGTAGGGGTAGGGGCAAGGGTAAAGGTAAAGGTAACATATCACAACCCCAAACTTTACTCAAAACCATTCATAACCCCGAGCAACGCAGGGTACTTCATCTAGTATATATATACAAATTTAAAATATGACTGCAAGTATTCATGAGCAGCAGACGCGCTTACATGAACATTTTATATATAACTATTTAGTATAGGCTAAGGTTGTAAATAATCAAATATAAAGAAGGTACAAATAACAAACGATGTCCGATAGTTACTTCAATTATCTTTTCACGAGGAATATAGGTTACGAAATCATCGAAGGCAGGGCCAAGTGTCCATCACAACTCATAGTTTAAAGGTGATGGAGCTTTGGGTTGATTGGTAAAAGTACTTACATTGAAACCTCCTACCTTGTGGAGTAATCACATAAAAAGTGCTTTCTCAATATATACTGTTTCCAAAATGTCTAGAAACTATACAAGCACTGCTTGAAATCTATATATTAATGGTCTAATTTCAACAGCGAAGTTATTTTTCAAAAAGTTCGACTTCCACTCGCGTTCTCCTACATTTCGCTGTGCAATGGGGTTATTATGGCGTGTATCGCATTTATGAAACGCAGACTGCTTTAAATCAAAACCACCTAAATCTCAAGTCACCGAAAGGGAATCAAATTAGACTCTTAACTTTTGATTTTAACTCTTATTTGTCTCTTTATTTAATATTCTAAAGCTTTTTATTACATAAAACTAGACCTATAATTTTTATTTGAGGACATCTTAGAAGTAAACACAATGATTTGATTAAGTGTCCGGGGCCTTGAGATTTAGGTGGTTTTGATGTATGTATCAATCTATAATATATTTTTAAAAATAGAACGAATGCACCCGTGAGTTATTAAAACACAGTCAAGTAGGTACTGCCTTTGTTTATTACTGCCCAAGTACCTAGGTACCTACATCAGACATTTGCATTTGGAAATAATAATAAAATGTTATCTAGTTAATTTTTAAAAATACAAATTGTCGCACTCCGGGATTCGAACTCGTGACCTCTGGATTCGCAGTTAACATCTTAACAGCTTTACCAAGAAGTTCAACTAATAAGAACACAACGACTAGGCCTTCTCCGGTTTTTCATCGCAATGCATAGCATGCTTTCTACATCCGGAATAATCTATAAGATTTGCAAACGATTGTCTTTGTTTCTGGGTAGATATTTTAAAGTAGGACATCTCACGGATATGCATGGACGTTGAACGTAACTGGCCTCAGGACGTGTTTTACAACTGGTTTAGTCATCTCCTGAAATGACTAACCCAAAACCAATGCATATTGTTAGCAAATCAATATTTAGTCTTGTGTCTCCAGACAGTCCACAAAATGCACGTGAACAATTCCCAAATCTATTTATATAAAAATCAACGTAAGTTTGTTTGTTTGTTTGTCCTCGATTTTCTCAAAAACCGGTCCAGCGGTTTCGCTGAAAATAGCAAAGTTTGTTTTTATCAGTGCCGTAGAAAGTAGTTTGAATGAAATCCAATATGTAAAACTGTTGCTATAACGTTTTAAAATTATTATGAATAACATTGAACCAGCCAAGTTTTATTTCGCCCATAGACATAACATTCTGGTTAGCCGCAGATTGCATATTCAAAAGAAGGTTTTTTTGGGTAGAAAATTAAAAAAATGGAAAACACGAGTAGGTACTTACTTAAGAACTTTATGATTTAGATATATTTTGAAAAAATAAACGTTTGGAATGAAATAAAATATTCAAAAGAATGTTTCCTCATTTGGAGATAGTTACTTTCGCTGTCAAATCAATTATTGTACCCGAGAAAGGTCGGGTACACATCAGCTAGTAGTAAATAAATGTTAATTTTATATAAATTTTTAAAACTCATTGTAATGAGTATTATATTCATTATTTATTACATTATCATGATATTATTTATTATTAATAATTATATTTAATCATTGAAGAAGATAATATTAACAAATCTCAAATGAAACTTAAACAGAAAAAGACATAGAAAATAAATAAAAAGTTTCAATCGCATCTGAGAATCGAAGCCAAGACCTCTGTCTTACCGGGACAACCAGTCCCAGATGCGACTGGTACCTTTTTATTTTGTGTGTTTTTTTTTCGGTTTCGTGTTTCATTTTGGATATGTTAATATCAGCTTCTTCAGTGATTAAATGTAATTTTAACTAGTAGTAGTATCATAACTTTTTTATTTTTTATATGAATACCGCACAAGAGTTCCAACTGCTCCCAACCGTCTGGAGCCAGTGAGACTAGGACATCCCCAATTGGGAATGTTGTGAGGCTGAAGGTATTGGGGACGCGAAGGAGAAGGGAGGAAGGAGGGGAAATACCTGGCTATTCAGATTTGGTCACCAAAGCCATTTCAAGCAACGTTTCAATTCTGAATGGTGGTCTTTCACCAGGGCGATACTGAGAGTATATTCCATTCTAGATCGTGCGCAAATAAACTATATATTATTTTTAAATGAATTAATTGTGAAACAGCACAAACTAATTAAATAAAATTTACTTGCGCATGCCGGGATTTGAACCCGCGACCTTCGGATTCGTAGTCGAGAGTCTTACCCCTCGACCATTTTTTTTTTATTTTTTTTTATATGAATACCGCACAAGAGTCCCAAATGCTCCCCACCGTCTGGAGCCAGTAAGACTATGGCATTCCCAATTGGGGAATGTTGTGAGGCTGAAAGTATTGGGGGAGGGGAAGGAGAAGGGGAAGAGGAAGGTGGGAAATACCTGGCTATTCAGATCTGGTCACCAAACACGGGTACAAGCCATTTCAAGCAACGTTTCAATTCTAAATGGTGGTCTTTCTCCAGAACGATACCGAGAGTATCTTACACTCTGGAACGTGCGCAAATATACTATATATTATTTTTAAATGAATTAATTGTGAAACAATACTTATTAATTAAATAAAATTTACTTGCGCACGCCGGGATTTGAACCCGCGACCTTCGGAAAACCATGGAGGCCGTCTGCATTCATATTATTGTTATTTAACAATGAGATGCAAAGCACGGAGCAAACAATGAAACAGGCACCTAGTTACAATATAAAGAATACATGAAATTACTAAAACCGCAAGGTTTAATTTATAATATTAAAAGTATGTAGTATAACAAAGCATATAAATAAAAAAAAAAACAAGAAATTACAAGTAAATGCAATATATAGAAATAAGCGAAAGGTTAATTAAGTGTTATACGAACAAGTCGAGATACTGAAGATGTAACATACGATGAAAATTTAATCGCTCAAAAAAGCTAACGATGTCAAATTCATTTCGACCAACGAGTGCAGGAATTCATCACCTGATTCATTTCGACCAACGAATGCAGGAATTCATCACCTGATTCATTTCGACCAACGAGTGCAGGAATTCATCACCTGATTCATTTTGCCCCCATCTTTTTTTCATAATACCCATAATAGAAATGACTCGCATCACACCAGACATTTCGTTTTTTTTTTCTGGAATGGATTTGACCATTGTTCGCACTCGTCTAACTCATGAGTCTGGATGAAACTGGTGAGTTTTTAAAACAGGTACTATGTAATAAAATGATGCCAGGTAAAAACGTAACATCTCAAAATGAATACGATGTACATAACTAGGAAAAGGTAGATATGAAATAAAACAAAGCGTTGAATTTAGCTCTCTTGTTTTCACAAAATAAATCAGTATTCTCCGTTGCTTAAAAAATTTGAATTATTTTTCTCGGTAGTTTCGTCTGTATCTACACGATTTAAGATTATACGGTCTGGAGTATTAATTTATTTGACCTTGGGGTAAAAGGTCAAACAACATAACGGTAGCATCTATTCTATGTTGTACTTCCATATTAATTAATTCTCGTCTGCAAATGGTATTTCCCTAACCGCAATGTGTAACGTAATAATGAGTCATTAGCTTAAAAAAACGACATAAAATTTTGAAAATTATTCATTCAAATGAATAAACTTTTCTTTTCCGAGTGCTGCACCTACCTATTTAGGAAATTGGAGCTTTTAAATTGAATTTATTACTAGCTGAAGTACCCGGCGTTGCCCGGGGTTTTTAATGGTATGGAGTAAAGTTTTGAGGTTGTGATGTATTACCCCTACCCCTATCCCTACCCCTCTCCCTACCCGAAATCTCACGTAGCCAGTAACCTTCCTCTGGTTTTGAAGGTCAAATGTGCAAAACTTCATTAATTTCGGAATAATATATTGTAGGAATAAAAACATATCTGTAATATATTAGTGCACAACTGTTTTATAGAGACTATGACAAATAATAAATAGATAAAACTGCAGATTTTAATAAAAATCAAACCCACAACAGGACACTCTTCTATATGTATGTATGGAAGTTTTTTTTTTTTTAATTCGAATATCGCACAAGAGTCCCGATTGGTTCCATGTTACCTCTTTCCGCCCATATTGTGAGGCAGAATGGAACGGAGTGAGGAAGGGGAGAAGGAAGGTTGGGAAGTACCTGGCTATTCAGATCCGGTCATCAAACTACTTAACTACTTTTCTCTAGAATGGTGTGTATTTTATCCATGGATATAATTAGAGGTAAAGTCACAAGGAGAACATCCATAATTGCTTTTATTTTTGGTCTATTACACATGTACAAAACAAACTGGTAAAATGTAAACGGTGGATTTCCTGAAAAATAATAAGTAAATAATTATGTAAACTTAAATTGACAAACATTGGTCGATTGTGTTATGTGCGTGTCTGTGTGCCCTAAATAAGCTAAATTTTTCTTACTTTCTGGTCGAAATTAATCAAATTAAGACCCCCTTCGGCCCGTTTAGGAGCCGAAAGAATTTATGTGATTTGGTTACGTCAATTTCTTTAAATTCGGCAATGATCACACTTTTAGGAAATCTCTATTCAGTGCTTTTACACAATCCAATACAGTATATTTTTAATGGTGACTAGATAATTCAACACACGCAAGTCATTAAAAGTTCCAACAAAAGGAACTAGCTCGAAAACCTAAATTATCCCAACCTAATGAATTTATCTATATGTATATATATAAAAATCAATGTAAGTTTTTTTGTTTGTTTGTCCTCGATTTTCTCAAAAAATACTGGACCGATTTCGCTGAAGATAGTACAGTTTGTTCTTATTAGTACCGGGAAGGTTTAGAGAGTAGTTTTCATGAAGTTCAATGTGTAAAACTGTTACTATAACGTTTTATAATTAGTATGAAAAACATTGAACCCGCCATGTTTTTTTTTAGGTTAACCCATAGATATAACACTCTAGTTAGCCTCAGATTGCATATTTAAAAGAAGAAGGTTTTTTTTGGGTAGAATATTTTCAAAATGAAAACACGAGTAGGTACCCACTTAAGAACTTTATGGTTTAGATATATTTTTAAAAAATAAGCGTTTGGAAAGAAATAAAATATTCAAATGAATGTTTCCTTATTTGGAGATAGTTACTTTCGCTGCCAAATCAATTATTGTACCCAAGCAAGGCCGGGTACACATCAGCTAGTTTTTAAATAAATGAAAAATGAAATAGGTTAGGTAAGGTTTAATGGCTTTTTTGTACTTTTAATGAGTTTATATCATTTAAAAAATTATCCCGAATCATACGTGTGTTGAATTGTCATGGAACTGTTTATATTATAGGCCACATTAATAGGAAAAACCCCAAAGGGTGGTTGGTATTTATTTTTAAAAAAACATCGTATTTGTACATTTTTTCCTCATAATGTCAGATAAGTAAAATACGTACGATCAGATCCTGATGTGCGTACATTGGCCCTTTATAAAAAGCCGGTATTTGCACATACAGGATGTGTTATAATCTCTTAAGATGATAAGTCCTGGGAAAGGAAATGTGGTTTCTTAGATATAGAATGATGTAAACTCTTAGGATAGCTACCTAATATCGACACGATTAAAGTTTAATCAACAATATCGGTAATTTAGCAACATTTCTGAGAACGACCGCAAACCGCCAACACTATTCCTCTCTAAACACGAGAATTTCTTAATTAGAGATGTAATTAACCTCGGGAAATTATATAAAACGTGTTAGTTTTATTAATTGAAAAACCAAAGTTTTTAAGACAAGATTTTTGTGCATAGCGCAAAGGGTAATTATTAGCCTGAAACACTCATCCAAATTGAAAAAATTTCTGAGAAAAGATAAATGTCGCCGACAGGACTTGAACCTGCACCCTTCTGATTGTTACCCTCATTAGTTTTATGTTAACATTGTTAAGAATATATGTACTATGATTTGATAATAAAAAAAATCACTAACAAAACAAGCGATAGTTCACGTCGACATGTCGATAAACATCTAAACAAATGAATCAGGTTTAAAAAAAACACATCACAACTATAAAATCTAGAATTTTTCATCTGGGCGTGTTAGTTTAACACGTCATGTTTGATTCGCTAAGTATTTTAATTTCATAAGAATTATTTTCAAGGAATTTATGAAATTTACGTAGGTAGGATTAATTTATAACTCACTTTTTTGAATAACTCCAGTCCATTCCGTTCCAACAAACCAGTTTTTTTTAAATTTATTGATATTTTTCGTAGTTAATTTTAAAGTTTCAATTTTGCTAAGCCCGCCAAAATGCTCGCAATCTATAGCCGGTCGGTTTTGAGGTTAAAATGTGAAATGTCAAAACAAGGATAGGCTTTACCGTACACAATTTTATACTCTATTCTTAGTAAACCATAACTATACACAAGTAACAAAATTATGTACCTATTTAGAAAATTAATAATAATAATAATAATAATATTTTGAATAACACTGTCATAATTTCCGTAACTGATTTTCCCACGAATACACCTGATTTCTTTCAACAATAATGTTTTTTTCTCTTGAACAACTATTATAGAGCTTGTAATCCAAATTAAGTTTTAATTTCACCATAAGTAAACAAGATAGATTTTTAAAAGAGTAATCAAAATCGACGTATAATCAATTTCCATACAAATCCAAAACAAGAATACGCGCGAACTCCGTGAACCGAGCCCCGTGACGTCAGATGTCGAGAATGCGATGGTACCAATAGAACGGGGTGTTTTGATCGGTTGGTTTTTTTTTATTAGCTTTTAAATACCGATTTATAAATTCCATGTGTAATTTATATGTAATAAATCTTTTATATTCTGAATCGGAATTTGATCTGTATGAATATCTTTTTTTTCGCTGGAGTTACTTATTGCTCGAGTAATCTTTCAATATTCTATAATAATGACATTTATTATAATAATATTGTTTTATTATCTTCCTTTTTTTATAATAAAATAACAAATAATGATATCCTCACTGGGATTTCTCGTGCTAAGGATTTCATTTAGAAAATATTAAATTACATTATATTAAATGGATGTGCTTAATGAAAAAAATTAAATGAGGTGTTTTAAGTGCAGTTGAGTGGTTTCGGTGTTATTCTGTATTTGGTGTTAATATATTTTCTATTTCAGATCTCCCTATGTAACGTTTCCAATGTTTTATTTGATTTTAAAATTTAGTATGTTTGTTGTGATATTTAAAGGATAGTGGGATTTTCTTACCGAGTTTAATACCATGGTATAGGAAGTTTTTTGTCCAAATGTTGTGTTTGTGGTTCCTTGTTGTATGTGTTTTTCACTCTGAGATCTAGTGTTTCTAATATGTTTGATTGTTGTTATCTCTTGTTTTTTGTATTTATGAATGTAAAGTAGTATTCTTTTAGAGTATAATTGTTTTATTGACATGATATTAAGTTTTTTCAGATTTCGTCAGTGCTAGTTCTTACAAGGACTTTAAGTATAATTTTAATGGTGGCTTTTTGCTATCAAAACAACAATCCCTTTTTGTGTATCTTTTATAATGATTCACTAATAGTAGACATAAATATGTTGTCTAGATGTTGAGAGTTTAGTATCGAACAAAATTTAATTGTGCTAAGTGACTGCCCACGGGAGTGTTCACATGCTGAATGTTTACTCGTGAATAATGAGATGGGAATTTAACACCTTAAACTGTTTATCTTTATCAAATAACTTTTCAATTGCGATATATATGGCAATATTTATATTTAAATAACTCGGTTTCGAAAGAAGTTCATAAATATTTACTATAAATACTTTCCTTCCCTTTTCATCGCTATTTTTCTTGTCAGTGTTTCCACATCACTAAAGATAAGTACCATGTTCATGTTTTTGCAAACACGTTTTTCACAAATTTTCTCACGTGAGTGAGAATAATGCAATTATAAAAAAATCAGTTCAAAATACATAATTCAAATAAAATTCATATTAGTACACATCGAATAATACAAATCAAAGGAAAAGGGGAGATAAATGAAAATTACAAAGAAAATAGATGCAATAAAATATCAGAATAGAATACAATCAAGCAAAAAAGATTACAATAAAATAACAGGAGAGAATACAAATAGGCAAAAATAAAATAATAATACAAACATACAAGCAAGCATAAGATAGTAAAATGATAGTAAACAGAAGATAATACAGCCAAGCAGAAGAAAATAGAAGCAAGCAAACGAGAATATAATCAAGCAAACGAGAATATAATCAAGCAAACGAGAATATAATCAAGCAAACGAGAATATTATCAAGCAAACGAGAATATAATCAAGCAAACGAGAATATAATCAAGCAAACGAGAAAATAATCAAGCAAACGAGAATATAATCAAGCAAATATAATCAAGCAAACGAGAATATAATCAAGCAGAAAAGAGTACACTAAAATGACAGAAAAATACAAGTATAAGATAATGCAGGCAAGCATATGAGAATACAAGTGAGCAGAAACGAGTACAATAAAAACAAAGAATAATATAAGCACGCAGAGAGAAGGTAATACAGGCAAGCAGAAAATAATACAAGCAAGAAGTGTAAAAGAATATTATGTATCCTCTCGAATCTCGTCTCACTGTTATAAAATATTCCGACTTGTTTATTTTATTTTGTTTGAAAAGATTTATTCACTATGTACTTTTGTTACTTGAATTTGTTATTTCACTACCGGTTTTAAGAACCTTAGTGATTGACACGGATGTTTCGAAACCGGTAGTGCAGTAATAAAATTAAGTAACAAAAGTACATAGTGAATAAAACTTTTCAAACAAAATGTCTACATAGTTAATGCCCAAGAAATACAGAAAATTGTTTATTTTATTTCTAATTAAGTTGCTAGGTAGTTAGATAGTATTTTGAATGTGTACGATGTACGTGCTTGTAATAATAATGTAATTGTCACACAATATAATACCATTAATCAACTGCTTTGCATGTATAATTTTATATTGTTTATTGATGGGTTAATAGCAGCCATTTGCAACTAACTACTTTGTTAGTTATAGGCACTGATGAGTAAACATATAGAAGTGTATTGTGGGTTTATCCGTGTAAGCGAAGTAAACTCAATTCTCTCTTACTTTGCGTGAAATTGATAAAACATTTTCATATTTCGAAATTCTTTCTTGAACAGATAGTAATCAATGTCATTGGCTTCTTTGGGGGTAGGCAAGGCCGGATATGACATACGTTCATAAAAACATAGGCGCAATCTCGCGATATCATAATGTAATGTCGGTGGCTTGTCATCGTTCCAGAGCAAGACTGCAAATCGCCAACGAAACAACAACAGTTCACGTTAACAAAAATAAACATATTTAGTCGATGTGAACTGTTTTTTGTTAGCTAGCGATCTGCGGTCGTGCTCGGAAACGATGACTTGTCATCGACTTGTTACCGACATTATCGATAAATTATTTATCGATGATCTGTGCTATGGCGTCTGGGCCTATGAGTAGGAAGATAAATTGGCAAGATCCGTTTTCTTTCAAATCGGAGCATACTACACTTCCGGGTATTTTCTGTTCAGTGGTTAAAGGTTGTAAGTTATTGTTAAATAAAATTGTGTTATGTTACAGGTTTGCAATATGTAATTATGTGTAATAAGATATAATTATGTGTTCGTGTTAGATTTGTATAAATCAGTTTTTTTATTATTATTTCTGTCTATTCATTATAAATCGCACTTAGTTGATTTTTTCATAAAAGTGGCGCCATACAATGATCCAGTTAAATTTATTATTATCGTTATTTATTTAATTATTGAAACAATATCAATAAGGTAGAACATGTCGGGGACGCCCGAGGAAGACATCGCACGATCGAGTGAATCAAATACTTAATTCGGGCGATGTCAAGAGTTAGAATAGCCAAAGAGTATGTATGAAACAATGTATCAATGTGAATTAAGCAAGAAGTGTGTGCCAATATACAGGTCTGTGCGGTCCTTTTTACCTACCCCTGCGGGGAAACGACGTTTGGGTTAGTTAAATAGTCTTCAATGAAGAATACAAAGTGAAATAAAAAATAAATTCTACAACGCAGTTTTGTGAAGGTTCACCTCAAGTGCGCTTCACACTAACTAACCTAACCCAATATGCTTAGAAAATAACAGATATACTATATATAAATATATTAATTAAATAAACTACAATTTTTTAACTCTATTCCACTTTTATTTTTAACGGTAACCGGTTTCAACCTGTATTGGCTATTTCCGTCTTGGCAGACGGAAGCGGCCAATATCACAATGGCAAAATCACAAAGGGATAACATGTGCTGCGTAATACATGATTAAATCGAAGATTTGTGCTATAAATCTCAGAGAAATCTTATCTGCATCTCACTGTCACTGTCAAATCAATTATGGCACCCAAACGATAAGCACGAATTTACAACTTCGTAACTTTATTCCAAAAAGGCCGGGTACCCATCATCTAGTTAATAATAAAATAAGTTTTTTTTCTTAATTTTCCATATTCAAAAAAGATATTACGAATATTTCTATTTCAGTTGAAAATGAATGTAAGATTTTATTCTGTTATATCTTTTAGCAGGTTGCAAGTTGCTCCTTATCTTGATTCAACATATTTTTAAGCCTTACGTCGATGTCCGAAAGACACTAAATTAATGAGCAGCCAGGAATGCTATTTGTTTCTTACTATTTGTACATGTGAGTTTACTTACCTTAATAATGTGTGGATACGACATGTGTTATAAGAATAACTTAAATCACAATTGCACAATATTAATCCCAAGTGTTGACATTGGGTGTGTCACAACATCCTGTAAGGAAATTTATTATTTCTCGCGTACGTACAGCGGCCTACTCGCAGGTTCCCCGAATTGACACATCAAACGGCAAAATTAATAGAAGTACTAACACAATTAGAATGATTACACGCTGGGAAATGGAGTTATTTTTATAACTTGTATTCTTATCAAAGTTCCGGGGATTCCTTGGAAACAAATGTAGATATGAAAGTGCATAATATGCCAAGTAATATGACCGCTTGTGGCGTATTAATGTACATTATCCGCATAGCGTGTGATGTGTGATTTTACATGATAGCATAAATAAAAAAAATCCATTATTGTTTCCATACAGAGTAATATCTACCTACAGATAAATCTGTAGTTTAAGGACGAACTTATCAGATAAATACCCTGGGAATGAAGAGTGGCAACGTCAAACATCAGTACACTTAAAAAAATATATTTTTATTTAGGAAACAAACAGTTATTATAAACAATTGTGTAAAAATAATAAAAATTATGCGTTCTAAACCAATTAGTTCCATTAAATAAATAATAGTACCAAAATAATATTACAGAATAATAAAAAAATGTAAACATTAGATATAATCAAAGTGAACACGGTTGTAAGAAATAAAATTTTAGATGTGTGCATATAAAAACGATAAATTAACAATAGAAAACAGTAGAATTTTCACATAATTTAAAGTATCAATTCAGTTTACAATCAAGTTACAATTGAAAATGTCTACATCTCGCAGGATATTGTGGGTTTTACAGATGCATAACATTAAAGAGTGTTGCTTGTATTTGGATTTACAGTGTGGTTCAGAACAAAGAAATACAATCCTATTAATAAAAACAGGTATGATGAATCAATAAGACAGTTCAAAATTTTGTACAACAATAAAGCATCAGATATTTAAAGGAATGGGATCAAACCGATGACCATTAAAACGGTACTATAGCTGTTTTATTAATTTCTTTTGAATATTTTCAATACAAGTTTGATATTGAGGATTCCAAATTAATGAAGCGAAATCAAGTTGTGACCTTTCATATTCCATATATAGCTGAATTAGTGTGCGTTCAGATTTTTTATGTTCTCTATCCATGCAAACCGCAAACAAACGATGATAGTTTTGAAGTCTAAACTATGGATAATATGCCAAGTAATATAACCGGTTAGTGACATATCTGCGCAATGCACATTTGAGCCTTTTTGGTCTTCTCTCCCCTGATTTCAGTTGTATTTCGATTTGACCCGTCCCCCTATTCATTTTTATATTTACATTTTCCTGTTTTTATCAGTGCATATAATTCGATGTCTATTAATGAATAATAATGTTAGTATTATGTTAACCCGCATTCTTTACGGATGCTTTCAACGTCGTGGCAGGTTTTCGGCTGAAATGGAAACGACTTCGAAGAAATCCAATGGTTTGGAGGCAAATCAGTCGTAAAACATTTTTCGAAAACAAAGACGAACATTTTTTGGTTACGAATTTACCCGACAACATTTTAAATTCTTCTTACTACCATCATTATAAGCGGAAAATGTTGCTTGTGCAATGATGGCGAATTTAGCCAACAGAGGATTGAACCCGTGACGCCGCAAAAGGGAAACCGTCACTTTAGACCACTCGGCCAGTAGCTGGTATAATAATATACTCAGGGCCGTCTTAAGCCACGTAGGGCACATTGAGTTTGCGGCCCTTTTGGGGAGGGGGGGGGGATTACGATCCTTAAGTCTCTTTAAGGGTTCATACGAGGTGGGGGCTCTAGGAAAATATCATATATTATTTTCCTATCCTTAATGTATACCATTGTTATACCTAATCGGGGGGCCCCCCGAGGTGGGGGCTCCAGGAAAGTATCATATATTGCTTTCCGATTCCCTTATCCTCACTGGGTACCATTTTGACACCTAGCCCGGCCCCCTATGATGTTGAGGCCCTAGGAAAAGAAAAATATTTATTTCCGAGTCCTGTGCTCTCAATGTGTACCGTTTGCACAGCATCCCCAAGGATGACATATGATCTAGGGAACTCGGGCCACATCTTGGCATCCTTCCTGGAGTTAAGGTTGAAAAAAATAATACTCTAATATAGCCGAATGAAGCAAACCGAGCTCTCTAGTAGTCGTTTTAAAATTCTCGTGTTCCGTAGTGTTAGTAATATTAATTTCCATTTTACTGCCTGTTATGCAACCAAATAAATTTATTACATAAACAGCTGATTTATTTGACAGCAAAAGTAACTATCTCCAAATAAAGAAACGTTCATTTGAATATTTTATTTCATTCCAAACGTTTTTATTTATGTTTTTTTTTTCAAAATATATGTTCTTAAGTAGATACCTACTCGAGTTTTCCATTTTGAAAATATTCCAGCCAAAAAACCTTCTTTTTTTTAATATGAAATCTGTGGCTAACCAGAGTGTTATATCTATGGGCTAACCTAAATTATACATGGCGGGTTTAATGTTTTTCATACTAATTTTAAAACGTTATAGCAACAGTTTTACATATTGGATTTCATTCAAACTACTTTCTAAACCTTCCCGGCACTAATAAAAACAAACTGTGCTATTTTCTGCGAAACCGTTCCAGTGATTTTCGAGAACATCGAGGGCAACAAACTTACATTGATTTTTATACAGATTTATTATTTTTATTAGATTAAACCATACTATTTATAATAGTACAGGGTTACTCAATTTAGCACCCCTTTCCATTTCCCTATTTATACGTTGTATGTGAATGATCTACATAGCTTTTAACCACTAGATTGCTCATAGTTGAGAAAACGACCGCTAGAGTACTCACGCCGCGAAGAAGCTATTTTGCGCCAGATGTGAGTAAAATGGCTACTATGCAGCACAAGGTTTACTGTGTTCGTTAATTATGCAACTGTCTCCATTTTAACATTGAACCTCAAACTAGAAAGAACATTTGTCGTTGGTGTCAACAATTTTAGCATACTGAATGTCTCTTTAAAGGAAAAACCTGCGAAATTAAGTCCATCGTTTTAAATAATCCTGTATATTGGAGGGACGTCCCAGAGCGGAAACCTCAGTATCGCCCTGGTGAAAGACCATCTTTGAAAATACTTTTTTTTTTTTTTTACATGTATACCGCACAAGAGTCTCAACTGCTCCCAACCGTCTGGAGCCAGTGAGACTATGGCATTCTCAATTAGGGAATGTTGTGAGGCTGAAGGTATTGGGGAGGGGAAGGAGAAGAGGAAGAGGGAGGTGGGGGAAATACCCGGCTATTCAGATCTGGTCACCAAACACGGCTAAAAGCCATTTCAAGCAACGTTTCAATTTCGAATGGTGGTCTTTCACCAGGGCGATACTGAGTATCTTCCACTCTGGAACGTGCGCAAATACAGTATTATTTTTAATAAATTAATTGTGAAACAACACAAATTAATTAAATAAAATTTACTTGCGCACGCCGGGATTTGAACCCGCGACCTTCGTATTCGTAGTCGAGAGCCTTACCCCTCGACCATGGAGGCCGTCAAATGATTGATCTTGAGTGACCAATATTGAACAGACGGGTACTTCTCAATCGTCAACTTCCCCATCTTCTCCACACTTTCACTCCCTTCACCAATTGGGGATGCCATAGCCCCACCGGCTCCGGACATTTGGCAACTTTGTGCGGTATTAACATAAAATCAAACATACAAAATTGGATTCATTCATAAAGCAAGCGCCCACTCAATCCTGTACATTTCAAGCACTGAGCAGAAAATCGCTAGAAGTGTGATCTGCATGATGTGAAAGAAAACTGATGTCGCCAATTTACATCTATTCGACTCCTAGGCCCCATACGGACCAACGAAATTGTTCATCTGTTTATTTTATTTATTTTTATATTAACGGACCATTGTTCAATAACACAAAGTTCAGAACATGAAATGAGATAAATAAGAACTACAGAAAAAGAACAGAACGTGAGATTAACCTCTTTAGAATGCGGATGAGTGAAGCCGGCGTGACCCTCCATGTCCCGCGCTCATTGCCACCGGCTTCGAGCTGCTGCTGCAGCCAGCAGCCAGCTCCCAGCCATTGAATGGGCACGCCGCCCCCACCGGTCGCCAGGCGCCAACGCCGTCGTCCTCCTATTCCCGCCCGCCATGCCTTTAGAGATCTAGTAATAAAGTTTTTAAAAAAGCTGACAAGCGCCGTAAATGTAGCTGCCAGCGGGGCCGAGGAGTCGAGCCCGGCGCAGTAGCTCAACAGGGCGGACCAAAGGGAAAATTTGTCATCAACAAAAATGTTTTTACGGATTTTGAACGACATAAACCATGTTCATTTTAAACAGCTTCCTCCCATATTGCACACATGTATTTTACCGCTATCTCGTACCATTTTTTATTAATGTATTTTAAAATCATTCTATGGCGGTTCGATCATTATTGTTACGTATTTGAAAATAATTCCATATTCCCCGGCTCGCGCTAGTATCTGGCATCTGAAGCGACCTGCCAGGTAAATATGTTTTTTTGTACCTGTACATAATTAGATAAAGAAGTAATATTTGTACAGCGCCCTTGAGGTGATTTATCACAAAAACGGCGCTATACAAATCATCCAATTATTATTATTATTACATAATACATGAAAAATATACATTTGAGAGAACATTCAAGTCAAAGCCTGAACAAAGTTTTGGTAGAGTCCATGATGTCGGACATATTAAATGATATTCCTTAAAAAATTATATTTATTTACATGAAGACTGAGAAAAATCATTTAGACTGGTATCATACATTTCAAGGCCCTGGCTTGAGTTAATAAGTCTCGACATTCTGGACAGTTGTGAATGGTACCCATAATTAGTAGTGTTGATTGAGGAAAAGCAATTCATTGTGACTGGGTCTACGGCAGGGAATGTTGAACTGGATGAATTGCAACAAACAAGGTGAGCCAATTATACAAATAATAATTTTGAAAATGCAACAATTTCGAAATTTTAAAATGTTTAATCAATTTCACAACAACAACAACAACAAAAAGAGATTACTTCGATCGCACAGACACGCCCTCAACACACGTTGGTGATCCCAAATCAAACATTTGTTTTGTAACCGGCCGAGGCCATCGTATGATCATTTTTCTTTTGGCTGCCGTCCAAACCAATAATATTGCGATCAGTGTCGTAGCGGCCACGCAGGCAGACTGGGCAACCATAGGTTTACCTAACCGGACCATAAGAGTATATCCCGTTTTGAAGGGGAGTGTCACGTTTGTTGGTACTCTGTCCCATTGTCCACGAGGAGAGATTTGGAACCTCAAAATGTCCCGGTTTCAGCTGTACCCCATAGGTATAATATACATTTTTTTTTGTATTTACACCACTGACGTTAGAATTAATAAATCTACCCTAACGTACCTTCAACTGCTAGAGACATAAGTCATGTGACATTCATTTTTACACCAGCGTAGTTCACTGCAGTTCACGTTTGTTTCGCGTGATTTAGGCTGCAGTAAGCAAAATTTAAAAAGGGTCAAACTAAATACTCAAAATATTAGTTTTTTTTAAACAAGTCGAACGTTTTTACTTATTTGCTGTTTTATTTCAATTGGTTGCATGCCTAGCTTGCCCCCCTTTGTTTTGTTTGCTTCCCCCCCTGCGTATTAGGGCATCTCTAGTATTATTTGCTCTGTGGAGTTTTTAAATGAATTTTTAGAATTTGAGAAAATGTGAATGTTGTTATTTTCATTTCATTGTTCAATCTTGACTTTCTTGGACATTGTTCAGGTCTGTCGGGTCTTTCCAGAACTAATCGAAATTTCTTGTACATCTTAGAACAAATAAAAGATCAATTAAAATTTATTCACGCATATAGACAAATTACACGTTTTCGCAGATTTGGACAGTAAGGAAAAATATTTGTTTGTATATGTACGTTTTGCAAATTGATTTACAAATGCCGTTACAGTTAGGGGAATGCAGGAACAAGAAAATAAAAAAAACATACCATTATTTACTATTAACTACAGAAGGTATAGTAGTAACATTTAACTTGCATCCTTTTGTGCAAAATTCGGCCGGCCGGCAAAAGTGACCGATAGGGGCCATCTCGGTGACACTCGTCAAACTTACGGGGTCACGTGTCTTCAAACATTCAACTAGTATTTGAAACAAACGTCGACACGGTTCGGCCCCGGATATTCAACCGTCAGGTTTTTGTTTTTTTTCTCCATGAAGTATTTCCTTGGGATCATGAGCCCATATGTGCTGAATCCATTCAGCACAACACCTATGGGAATACCGCGTTGCTCTTCAACTGTAGTATTACTAGTAGGCGCGCTGTTTATAAATATGCTTATATTATAATGCAAGTAAGTGTTATTTTCTCATTTTGAGTGATGGGAGTTCACTGTACCGCCACTGGAGTTAGGCCACTGCATTCATTTACAGACTGCACATCGGCGACGACCTGTAGTTTATTGACGTCTCCCTCGGTACAATGATATCACCCCACCGGGTTATTCAGAGAAGAGTCACGTGACATGTCCACTGAAGAGCGCAAGTTGCAACAAAATTAACACAATTTGAAAGTGATCTAATATTGTTACGTTGCAGAAATGTCTCATCATTGACGTGTTTTATCAAATGCTTCCTAACTAAGTAACTAACCAACTCCGTAACTATCATGCCATTTTCCGCAGACGTATGCAGAGAGGATAGAAAGTCGCACAATTCTGTCCTTTATTTTTATACAGTGATAGATACTATCAGTATCGACATGGTGAGAGACAACAATTAAGAATCGAAGCGTTGTTTGAAATGGTTGCCAGATCTAGCCACTTACTTCCCAATCTTCCTCTTTCCCACCTCCTTCCCTTTCTAAAACCCTCAGCCTCACAACATACCGCAATTGAGGATCGCATAGTCTCACTGGCTCCGGACGGCTGGGAGCAGTTGGGACTCATATGCTGTACTCACATAAAAAAATATATTTAAAAATAGTAGTTATGTTTTATACTTGTATTGTCATGTAGAATTACCCTTTTCATGTGAATTCAACTGCTCCCAATCCTTTGGAGCCAGTGAGACTATAGCATCCCCAATTAGGGGAATGTTGTGGGGCTGACAGTAGTGGGGGGGAGAAGGGGAAGAGGAGGAGGAAGGCGGAGAAATACCTGGATATTCAGATCTGATCACAAAACACGGATAAAGCGAACGTTTCAATTCTGAATGGTGGTCTTTCACCAGAGCGATACTGAAAGTATTTTCCACTCTGGAACGTGCAAAAATATACTATATATTATTTTAAATGAATTAATTGCGAAACAACACAAATTAGTTAAATAAAATTTAAATGCGCACTCCGGGATTTTAACACGCGACCTTCGGATTCGTAGTCGAAAGCCTTACCCCTCGACCATGGAGGCCGTCATACCGTCATACTTACTGAAGTTATTGCATTTTTCCCCCGACAACTTGTACATTATACTCGTAATATATTCCACTCATTTTATACATGTCCAGTTTATTTCTAAAATAATAAAAAAATAACAATAATAATATAATGTAGATGACTAAATTGAAACCTAAGCCCGCTCCTGGCGGTCCGGTAAGGAACGAACGTTTCACTCGCTATAGCAGACATATATCATTTTTCTATACTAGTCATTATTTTTTAGTATACCGTGTATCCCGACGAGGAAAGCTTTGCTTTCGAAACATGTTGATATTTAAATATTCAAAAGTGGTGTAAACAAAATATTAATACCATAATATCGCCACAAAATAATTACAGATCTTTTGAAAAAAAAAATATTAATGCATGTAAGAAAGAAGTTTTTTTAAAATGCTGATTAATGGCTAAGATTCTTTGTGAAAGATAATAATAATAACAACAATAATAATAATAATAATAATAATAATAATAATAATAATAATAATAATAATAATAATAATAATAATAATAATAATAATAATAATAATAATAATAATAATAATAATAATAATAATAATGATAATGATAATAATAATAATAATAATAATAATAATAATAATAATGATAATAATAATAATAATGATGATGATGATGATGATGATGATGATGATGATGATGATGATGATGATGATGATGATGATGATGATAATAATAATAACAATAATAATATAAATAAATGGTATTCTTGGATTGGCATACTCTGCACCATAGGCTTCCCATGCGGTGGTGGAGAAGTGCCCTAAAAGAGTTCACTCGCCCTTTTCAGGAACATTTCTGTAGCGCTGCAGTATCTTGGTAGACGGAATAGTTGGCGATATGCATTATAAATGTATTATTAAGTATTGCGTACCTGTTAGCCTATTTGCCGCGTTCATATCAAAGGATATTCCTTTGCAAATAAGTTATTTTTTTTAATATTTCGAACCCGAATCCACATTGCAAACCCTACCCTTGACAAAGATCCAGTTTAATTGGCACGGGACGAGAAAAATGCATAATGATAAAAATGACTGCCTTCGAGGAAAAAAACCAACGCATAAATTGCTTATGAGCCACTTATAATGACATTATATGGTTGCATGGCTCACAGTGTTTGTTTTCCTGCTAAAACGGGTTTTTGCTGTATTTTTGTTATAGTGTTCCCACGGCAGGCTTATGTTTACCTTATGGGTCACTCAGCTGAACTAGTCGTAATCCTTTGAACGGGTCACTCAGTGAACTTTATCATAATTACTCATAAATACAACATAATTAAGAAGTATTTCAAATCATTTTCATGTACTTATATTTATTTATTTATTCTTAAATTTAAATATACAACAAAAACATTAGCCACTCATCTCACTGGGACGATCCTGTATTGAGATGAGCGGCTTTACAATTTAACAATTATCAGTAAATAGTAATAAGTAAATAATAATATATGAATAAAAATAAGTAAATAATGGTAAATGAATAATAATAATTGAATAATAATAATTAAATAATTATCAAGTAAATAATAATCAGTAAATAGTAATAAGCATATAATAATACACATTAGATATTAAGTAAATATTAATAAGTAAATAGTAATAAGTACATAATAATAAAAATTGGTAAATAATAATAAGTAAATAAAATTATGTAAATAGTAATAAGTACATAATAATAAAATAAAATAGGTAAATAATAATATGTAAATAAAATTATTTAATTAGTAGTAAGTAAATAATAATACGCAGGAAAAAAAAAATAAGTAAGTAGTAATAAGTAAGTAATAAGAAGTAAATAGTAATAAGTAAGTAATAATAAGTAAATAATAATGATAATATCGAGCATACATAAGTTTCAACGTTGATTACAACTTAAGGGGGAGAGGGACGTCGGAGAGTTATTATTTAGTAATTCAAAATAATGATAGTATTATTACGCAATACGGTAAACATAATGTTTTTAGATAGAAAAATAATTATTAAATATTTTTAATAGTTACATAGGCTTAGCATTTATCAAAATCTAATCAGAAATATTACTTTTTCTGACCGTCCCATTGTATGTTTTACAAAATATTTAAAATATGAATATGATTTTTGAAGTGGAGAAAAATATGTTTAATCCTTTCTCGTTACGTTTTTGTAAATAAACATGGTGTTTATAAAGAGAAACATTTATCAAATTAAAATCAGAAATATTACACATTTCCGACCGTTCTACGCATGTTTTACAAAAACATTTAAAAAGTTGAATATCCTTAAAAATACCTGTGAATGTTTTCTTTAACATGTCGATAAGATAAATTAAAAAAAAGGACAGTGTGTAGTTTAAATTTTTCATAAACACTACGTAACTTTTTTTATTTTTTTTTAATGCGCATTATAAATCTTTGGTTAAGTTTATTTACAAAAACGTAACGAGAAAGGATTAAACATATTTTTCTCCACTTCAAAAATCATATTCATATTTTAAATATTTTGTAAAACATACAATGGGACGGTCAGAAAAAGTAATATTTCTGATTAGATTTTGATAAATACTAAGCCTATGTAAATTTATAAAATATTTAATAAATCTTTTTCTATTTAAAAACATTATGTTTATCGTCTTGGGTAATAATACTATCAATATTTTGAAATAATCAATAATTCCGCTCCGAGGTCCCTCTCGCCCTTAAACATTCTTCACTGGTATTATTTGAATTGCACAAAAGATTAACAAAATTTTACAGTAATTATTGAATGAAACACTAGTATATATTGATTAACTTGGCGGGTTTGCGATAAGCCGACGTAGCTCAACGGTAGAGCATCTGACCGGACATCAGAAGGGTGCAGGTTCGAGTCCCGTCGGCGACATTTATCTTTGCTCGGAGAGGTTTTTTTCAATTTGGATGAGTGTTTCAGGCTAATAATTATTGTTTATAAAAATAATTGTTACCCTTTGCGCTATGCATAAAAATCTTGTCTTAAAAACTTTAGTTTATCAATTAATAAAATATTTATATTTATATCACCACATAAAATAACTTCATGGTTATGTCTTAATACAGAACAGAGTAAATCATTTAGATTTTAGATGGTCAAGAAAAGTATCAATGTGTGCTTGAGAAGGAGATCTGTAAACTGCTATTACACATACGTTATTGGAAAGTTTTAATTTAACACAATTAGTATGTGGAATAACTATTTCTTCAACGGACGCTAGGACATTATTCCGAGTGTAAACAACAACTCCATCATTTTGTAAGTAATTTTTGAATATCCGGTAATGCCTGGGATCTTTCAGTCAAGCCTCGCTAAATATGATTATACTAAATCTGTGTCGAATTGATTCGAGAACTGCTACAGTATTATCAAAAAAAAATTATGCATCTTATTATTCTCTATTTATTCATAGAGCATATTGAAAGCTCAGAATGTATCAGGAATTTATTGCAATTTACCGGGTCATTTATGTTGATATTATTTATTTCTGTATTATCTTTTAATTCTAGATCCAAAAAAATCCATATTATCAGGATAAAAAATAAAAAAATTGTTGTCAATCTGACTACTAACTTTAAACTTTGACATGTTTTATATTGATTACTTTAGAAGATCGGTCTGAGTTTTTTTTTTACCAACATTTTATTATTTTTAAACCAGGTATATAAATATTGGTTTTCTTTAGTTTTTGCTTCGTTTTCCACTGCAGTTCTTTATAGTATGATGATAAAATTTCGGTAACAAATAAATAATTAATTTTTTTAAGTAAATTTCTTCTGTAAGGGTTTCACTTTGTGATGTCATTATTTTAATCAAAAAAATAAATAACTTAGTTTACATCACTTTATTTATATACAATCAACATGTTTCATGAACAATGTTCACATCATCAGGATTAGTTGTATACTAAACTTAAAAATCAAATATAGATCACATAATCCCTAATTGTAATAACCTTCCCCCACTCTTACCCATTCCCCTTCCTTCTACCCTTTCCAACAATATGTGATCTATATTTGATTTTTAAATTTAGTATACAACTAATCCTGATGATGTGAACATTGTTCATGAAACATGTTGATTGTATTTAAATAAAGTGATGTAAACTAAGTTATTTATTCTTTTGATTATAATAAATAATTATAGTCTGAAATTTTATAGTAGACAAAAAATGATGGCATTGCGATCGATTAAAACGTTTTTTAAATTACAACACAAAGATGACTGATAGGAAGAATACTGTAAGTTTGAAAAAGCACAATAGTGCAAGTGTATGTTTACGTTCACCAAACGGTATCCAGTAATTTAATTTAATTTAATCCAAACTGCTAGCCGAACGTCTTCCCATCGGGATCGACAACTTCAATAAAAATAATTTACTATCCGCTTGCAAAATAATGAATAGATTGAGCCACGTAGGTGATAAATGTAATATGATATCCCTTGCGTCCCGCTTTCCTTTGTCCGTGAAATTGGCAGGATGTGATGGGGTCTCAAGTCTCAAAGGCCGGATTGTATCAAACAAATTCGCTCACTCCCCACTGCTTGTCGCGGACACTCATTAAAAATCAATTTATTATAGGACAGACATCCCGACTTCCCTGACTCATCGGGCGACGCTCAATTCAATCAAGCCTTTACAAAAATCAACGTTTTAAAGACGACCACTGCAAAGGTCCGTCGTGAGTCATCAATGGAGGATGATAATCATGCTGAAATTATTATGCGATGTCCTCCTTCTCACCCGTCTTGTGTCAAAAAGAAACAGACACAAAATACCGGAATGTTGAATGTTTCCAATCAAATATACACGGAAAACGAAGAACGTACGTTATTTCTGTTTTATTGAGTTCGATTTAAAAATAGGTACTTTTATATTAAAGTAGCTGATGTGTACTCGGCCTTACTTTTTTAAAAAACATTTTTTTAAATAAAGTTATGAAGTTGTGAATTCTTGCTCTGTCGTTTGGGTGCCATAATTGATTTGAGAGCGAAAGTTATGCCTTGTGACGACTATTACTATCTCTAAACAAAGAGAAATACATTTGAAAATTTTATTTCATTACATTTTTTTAAAATATATCTACGGCCTCCATGGTCAAGGGGTAAGGCTCTCAACTAAGAATCCGATGGTCACCGGTTCAAATCCCGGCATGCGCAAGTAAATTTTATTTAATTAATTTGTGCTATTCACAATTAATTAATTTACAAATAATATACAGTATATTTGCGCACGTTCCAGAGTGGAAGATACTCTCAGTATCGCCCTGGTGAAAGACCACAGTTCAGATTTGAAACGTTGCTTGAAATGGATTTTAGCCATGTTTGGTGACCAGATCTGAATAGACAGGTATTTCCCCACCTTCCTCTTCGCCTTCTCCTTCCCCTCCCCAATACCTTCAGCCTAACAATATTACCCAATTGGGGATACCATAGTCTCACTGGCTTCAGACGGTTGGAAGCAGTTGGGACTCTTGTAAAAAAAAAAAATAATAAAGTTCTTAAGTAGGTACCTACTTGTGTTATTCATTTAAAAAATATTTTACCCAAACAAACCTTCTTCTTTTGAATATGTAATCTGTGGCTAACCAGAGTCGTATATCTATGGGCTAACCTCAATACAACATGGCGTGTTCAATGTTTTTCATACTAATTTTAAAAGTTATAGCCACAGTTTTACGTATTGGATTAAATTCACTACTCTCTAAACCTTCCCGTTACTAATAACAACAAACTATAGTAATTTTCGAGAAAATCGAAGACAGATGGACAGACAAACTTTATTTTTTATATACATATAGATTTATTGTTACCAATCAAGCTGCGGCAGACTGTACCTACGCACGCAATTTATACACGTAAAATATAAGTGGAATATTGCATTTTTGAAATTATTTCGAGGCTTTTATATTTGAAAATATCTCGTATGGTGCTGGCATAAAATCCCGATCCACTTTCGCAATGTTTTGATGAGCTTAGATAAGGTCGGTTATTATATAAAAAAAATATATTTAAATTAATCAAAATACGAATATCGGTTTTATAAATAATATCGTCGCTTGGCATGCAATATCGCGAATGTGTCAAATTATAATATTTTAATCAATGATATTACAAACTTATAGAAAACGGTGTTGTCTAACAAAGTTAAAATAAAATGTGGCGCGAGTAACAAACGCTCTAGTAAATTCTTAGTTCAAACGTCTTTTTTGTATGACAAAGACGAACATTTAAAATGATATGTCTGTTGAACGCGATAAATGTGCGTTCGTACGTCGTTTTGACGGGTATGAATTAGATGACACTACGCCTACTCACTTACACTACGATAGGACCTATTAAGAAAGGACCTCCTGCTAGACGGTTGTCTTTCTTATACTCATGTGTTGCTACGTTCGCTATCTCACTTTCTCTAATGACGATTAAAATTTTTGAGAAACAGTGGAATAATATTAATTTCCATTGTGTTCGTAATGTCATTGAATGTTTCCCGATTACAATTATTATATTATGCATAATATTAAGTAATTTTACTGGTGTTTTCGTGTAATGAAAACACCTTTTCTTCACTCGGGAGGGCATTTTGGGATTTATTTATGCAATTTGGCTATAGACAGTGGACGACCCCATGCAACACATAACAGTTTAATACTAAATCAAAGTACGGTAATTACCGTATCGTTTAATTACTACTTTGTGAAATCTACGACGTGCCTATTGTTTGTAGTGTCATTGGTTTTAATGTCTTTCGGTTCGTAATTATTTTCTCCAAGTATGTTCATTCATAAAATACCAAATATTTTAGATAATTTGAAACACCGCTTCCAAGGACGACGCCGCATGTGAGTCGTGGTTTTTTTATGTCATATCTACCGAACTGCACGCCGAACAACGATATAAAATAATGTCATGTTTAGTCTACAATAACGCAGAAATTTCCCTAGCACTGTGAGCGAAAAATAGCGAATAGTTACATAACCGATGTTGTTCATATTCACTTGTACTTTCCGTTCGGTTTATCCTCTCACCTAAAGCAATATCGCATATGAAACAGATCCCGCAGAAGTTGCTCAATAAATAATAGCAAATTCAATAATTACTATCATATATTGGCTATAATTTACACATTATTAGAAGATTGATCTAGGCAGGTATTTCCATGTGCGGGTCGTAAGCGTGGCGGGTTTAACGGCTATAATTTTGATCTGACGGCTTCTAAGAATTAAGTGAGTACTCGCCTAAAATGATTCACGCAGAGATCGGCCCCAATGTAAGCGCTGGGAAGTCCTCAAGTATGTGGCAATTGATAGACCTGTTCTGTTTGCAAATGAGATGTAAATTTATACCTGAGTACATTGAGATTTTACCGTTGGTAAATAGTGAGTAAATACCATATGTTTGAAATGATTTGATGGTGAAAAACATATGGCGCACAATTTGAGAGCGTTGATTTCATTTTCTTAATTTGTAAAAAAAAATAAATTAATTAATGTGTATGAGTGTGAATGTTTTACTACCCGGCTTCGCCCGTGTTTCAATGGTGTAATAATAAAATCGAAGAATTATTTGGTAGAATTGCATTCGAACAATGTGTGGAAAAGCCTCAACGTTGATGACTAGAGACCTGAAAATTACACATTTGCGATAACGTGTATTTTTAACGTATTATTATTGTAATTTTTTAAATTTTTAATTTCAAATAAGACCTACAAAGTTTTTAGACTCCCATGAGTTATCAATTCAAATCATTATGGGACTGTTAAATATTACTACATAATACTAGATCCATAATTTCGTAATTTTTACGCGATTTTTAAAATACGCAGGTTTTTTACGCGAAATTACTAATTTTTCACAAAACGTTCTGGTATTTTAAAATAATTAAGAAATATTGTACGCTATAAATATTTGTTTGACCATGTTTTTGACAAGTTTGAATAATCATAAAATAGAACGCAGCTAACTTCTTATCATGTTGTTATTCATTTTTCGATTTAAACAAAAAAAAACATATTTATTTATGTACATTTATGTACATAGTATATTTAAAATTAAAATACACCATTTTTACTTTTCACAAAAAAGGGAACATATGTAACACCTGCAAAATACCACCCTTTTGCTCTAAATAAACTTAATTTTCCAAGAAAATAACTCAAATTTCACTTGAAAAAAAAACGTGTGTTTTTTCAGGTTTCTGGCAAACAATTTCCCACTTCAACGATTAACGTATACGAGGTGTGTTCAAAAGAAGAGGTGAATTTTGAATTTTCGCGGGCTGTGTACATTCGATTATCGTTTTTTTGTTGTTATGTTGGTACACATATGTTTATCATATGTTAGCATTATCAGCCATTTTGGATCAGTGGTTTGTTTTTGACAACTGGAAAGGTTAGTCACGTTTTTGGGTGTTCTTCGATTTATTATCAGTCCGATTGAAGTGAAATTTTAGATTTTCTTTATTTTCTATGTGAGATGAGGATCTATTCAGATGAGGATCTGCATTTCTTCAAAAAAAATTGATTCTTTTTAGAAAAAAAATGTTAATAATTGTTAATCCTATGGAGGAATTTCTTAGTTTTGGTCGGAACTTGATAGCCGTTTTCTGGGGCATCATCAGTCCGATTAAAGTGAAATTTTAGATTTGCTTTGTTTTCTGTGTCCTTATCAGCATTTCTTCAAAAAATCCAAAAAAGTGATGTTTTTCGATTTTTTACTAAAATAATAAAAAGTAAAAAATCGAAGAATGAAAGGCTGATGTAAGCGTAATAGTAAGATTAAGAAAGGGACGTTCAGAAGGAGACGGCGAAGGGGACGTCGTGAATGGAAGAAGAAACCGGGGACGCCAAATACTCGAAGTGAATCAAATACTTGAGTGGGGCCATGTCAGAAGTCGGAATAACAGAAGAGAATGTATGAATGTGAATGAAGCAAAAAGTTTATGCCAAGATCGAGATGTTTGACGATCTGTCCTATCTGCCTACCTCTGCGGAGAAACGGAAACTATCTAACTCTTAGTTATTTCTGTTTTTTTTTTGTGATCTTCGTCTTGTTTGCTAAATTAGTTTTATTGCAGACTACTGGTAACCGGGTACATTAAAATGGGTCGATTTGTAGAATAAAATATTATTTTATAATAGGTATACATCAGAGTAATATCATCCCTAGAGTTCTCCGTCGACGTCGGCAAAAAATTCCCAGATTTATCTTACTTTGGTATTTTACGTGCATTTCATATTTAGTCATTATTTTATGTCACTTTGCTTTCAACAAGTGACAAAATAGTATTTTCTGCATGAAATTCCGAAGATGAAACATCCAAGCCCAAATGATTCATTTAATTCCAGTCGATTGTAAACCATTTAAAAGTCATGCAAAAAGAATCCGGTCTTGGGTAATAATATAAATATCGAGAAATGAAATTTGTTAACGAGGTATGTAATACAACTCTTTTATACTTGAGAATAAACCTATTTACTTAGAGGTGCCTTCCTTTGATTTTTCATTCGATATTCGATTATTCAGAACAAAGTTACGTTTTAAAAAAATAAAATCACTAATTTAATTTAATTTCGAATATCTAATAAATACGAAATAAAAATTTCGATTTAGAATTTTTTACATGATTAGTTTTAAAAACAACAAAAACCATTTTCCTTTGGAAAATCGTGGAAAATCTAAATGTCATGCCCTTTGCTACGTATTTGGTGATATTTGTAAAGTAGCGAATAAACTCCACCGAACATGAATTATACAGAATATGGACAGTACGGAACATGGACAGTATGGAACATGGACAGTACGGAACATGTACTGTACGGTACATGGACTGTACGGTACATGGACTGTACGGAACATGGACTGAACGGAACATGGACTGTACGGAACATGGACTGTACGGAACATGGACTGAACGGAACTTGGACTGAATGGAACTTGGACTGTACGGAAAATGAATTGAACGTAACACTAACTGCAAGGAACCAGCTCTACATGGAACACGTATAATACAGAACAATGAAACGCATGAAACTTGGACTGCAAGGAACATGGACTACACGGATCATTGATTCACGGAACATAGACAACATGGAACATGGACTACACGGAACATTGATTCACGGAACATAGACAACATGGAACATGGACTACACGGAACATTTACTCACGGAACATAGACAACACGGAACATGGACTACATGGAACATGTACAGTAGATATCATCAGGCGAGTACAGTACCTACTCGTATGAAATAGAAATAAACTTGATATGTTAATATTGGTTTACCTATTATTTTAATGATTCACCAATCAAAAAAATGCGGGAGTGGGTGTTTCGCTGTTAAATATATTATGCATGATTTGTTTTTGATTACAGTTCGACAGTTGGAGCAAGTCGTTTTCATTGCTCTGGCACCATATTTATCAAGTCACCTTACCTACGTACTATGTTATATACCCGCCTAGAAGCAATAAGAACAAACACACATTTTATAAATACTATATATCTCAGAGTCAAAAACACATCCAACAATGAACCACAAACACAACAATTGGAGAAAAAAACCTTCTTATACTATGGTACTAAACTAACTAACTAACCAACTAACCATCACGCCGTTTCTCCGCAAGGGTAGGCAGAGAGGACGGACCGCCATACAACTCGATCTTGGCATACACTTCTTGCTTCATTCACATTTATACATCGTCTCATACATTCTCTTCTATTATTCCGACTTCTGACGTGACCCGACTCAAGTATTTGATTCACTTGATCGAGCCATGTCTTCCCCGGGTAGTGTGGCGTCCCGTCCTCTGTGCCTATCCCTGCGGGGAAACGACTCGATGGTCAGCAAGTTAGGGTTTACAAATCAACAATATTAATGACATTGAGCAAAATCATGAAACTCGAAAACATAAGTCGTTCTATTAACCTGCGACATAACATTACTATAATTATCATTGAAAATTGAATAATCCTATCATTTTTCCTTCTAGAACTAGAACTACAACCTTCATTGCATTATGGACTAGATATACACAAGTCATCATGGACACACTCCGAGTGCAATATAACCATGCTTACAGGGCGCTGTTCGGCCTCCCTTGGAGATGCAGCGCCTCGCAGATGTTCGCAGAGGGAAGGGTGCATGGGTTCGCTGCTTTGATGCGCCACAGAATAGCCGGGACGAGTCAGCGCTACCGTAGATCGGAAAACACTCTTGTCCAGGCCGTCGCCCAGTGGCATGGCGCGCCCCTACATCGTAGATGGAGAATTTCCCTCAGGCCATTGTAGCATAAGTGTTAAATATGTTATTTTATTTTAATTTGTTTTTTATTTTATGTTTTTATATTATATTTCTAAAGTGTGTAATTTTCTATTCTTAAAATGTATTCTTTTTATATGGCAGACAGAGTATTGCACTCACCGCTTTGCTCTGCTCAAATAAAACATTATTATTATTATTATTATTATTATGTCTTTATTTCACAATTTGTCTGCAAAACAAGATTACACAACGAATTATCACTATCAAATATCACACTTTATCTAATCAAATAATTTAGTTATTGCAATAAAAAAAAAAATTATAAGTGCTTTTTTATGTTATCATAATGTGTAATAATATTTTAGGTGAGCTTATAGCCTGGCGTCAATTATTATATTTTTTTTTTAAATGAAATTAATGGGTTCATAAATAGTAATAATATTGTTAACTTTTTTTACAACATAATTTAATACTACTCTTCCGTTAAAAGCATTTGCTTGTAGATAGAAGAGGGGTTTACATTATTTTCTTTTTTATTAAAAAAAAAATAATAATTATGTATTTTTGAGTAAGATTCTTGAGAAATATTTATGTTTTAAGTTTGTTTCATGTCTTTTTATTTTATTTGCATATATATTTATTTTGTAACATTATCTGTAAATTTTGAGTTTGAATAAGAATAATAAAAAATGCAATAATTTGCTAATAGTTAAATAATATTCATGGTACACGCATAAGCATTAATTATTAATTTCATATTATTTGTAGTCTTAAGTTCATTGCAGTTTGATTACGAAAAACAAAAACAAAAATATATATATATATATATATATATACATAAGTAAACGTGGTGTCTAGAGACATTTGTTTAAGTGTAAGTTTATTGTATCGTAACAAAGATAATGTAATTAAAAAAAGTATGTTTTTTTTACTATTTCGTGTTTTACAATTTACTTACTACTTGTCATGTTATTTACTGCGAGTGAAAAAATATCTGTGTAACTCTTTTCTGTATTACATAATATATTTTTTCCTATATCTAAAAAAGGAATTTCATCATATCACTGCACCGGAAGTTAGTGACCTAGCAACGAGGAACAATTCGGCGAATCGTTAAAACGTCCGTGGCTAATGATTGATATAATGTCGTAGGTTATAAAAAATTGTTTTAATTCGAAAATCACGAATTACGTAAGAAACTTCACTGTTTGTTTGGTTTTATGTAAAAAAAATCATCATCTGTAATTAACTTATTTTAATAATGACTACACGATAATTATGGAAAAAATCGCTTGATTCTGGCAAAACACTATTCCGTAAAAAACAATTGTTATCAAATCTTCATATAGCTGCGCACATGGTCGCCTTGTAGATTCCGAAGAAGTGCACGCTCGATACGGTTTCCCGCCGAGCGCTGGGAAAATGACAATATATGAAATATTTCTTAGGACAGAAAACCTCATAGACGCTGAATTCATAACGCACATATGGAATTTATTTTGGACTCGCTCTCGGGCAGTATTATCTACACGTCCTATAGGGACGGGTGTATTTTTTAAGATCGAATTAGAATGGCGCGCTGTTTAAAGTGTTAATATTATGATATTTTTATTTTACATTATGTTTGCTTTATTTTCTTATTTATTTTTATAAGAGTTCGCTGCACAAACCAACGTTAAAGAAAACCGCCACAGGTTATTGTTTCTATTTATTGCGTATCACTTACTTCAACTGCTGTTAATATTATTATTTTTTTTATTATTAAGTTAAAACATAATATTTTTTTAAAAATAAACAATAAAACTTTGATGTAACCTTCTTTTATTTTTATATCTGTATGTATTTTGCTCTGATGATGAAGTGGTTGTTCCGAAACCGGTCTGCGTATAAAAATAAATAAACAAAAAAGTGGTTAAACCAAACTGTTATTGTTTCATTGAATTATAATGGATAACTACAAAGTGATGCAAAAGTATATATATATATATTTTTTTTAATAATATCAAATCTTAGACCTCTCTAGAGGGGGTCCTGTGCCCAGGTGGACATTACTGATTGTTTTAAGATTTAAACTCCTATGAAGTTTATATATCTTACTACGTTTTGTTTTGTTTGTTTATGTTTTAAAAATGTACTTTGTTTACACCACTTTTGTAAAAATAAATAAATATTTCTACATGTTTCGCCAGCAATCCTCAGGAATATATGAATATTAAAAAATAATTTCAAGTATAGACAAATGATAAAAAACTATATTTATTTATTTTTATAAAAGAGGTGTAAACAAAGTACGTTTTTTTTATTATTTAATTAATAATGACGCCACAAAGTTACCAATCATTTGAATAAATGTTATTTTTTTATTTGCTGACCAATGTCCAATTACATAAAATATATAACACGAAATGAAATAAACAAGATCTACAGAAAAGGAACAACACATACATAATACAAAAATGAAGCAATGACAACAAGAGGACAAAATTATACATTCGAGAGAACATTCAAGTCAAAGCCTGAGCAAAGTTTTAGTGGAGTCCATGATTTGAGATATTCTAATTGATAATCTTCGAGTTCTAATTTCGTAAAACCCCAAAAAAATTATTCAGACTGGTACCAAAAATTCCAAGGCCCTGGCTTGAGTTAACAAGTTTCGACATTCTGGACAGTGTAGTGTGGTAAAAGAAAGGCATGCATTCCTGCGTTACGAACAACTTGACAATATTTGCAAAAACTCTTACTACCATAATTAAAAACAGAAGATGATGCATGTGCGATGATGGATGACTTAGGTAACCGAAGAACGCGTGACACCTGGGTGGCAACTCGACGCATTTGTCAACTCAGTTATTAATTGGTGTAAAAGCCCACTAGATCGTTGGCAAATAGGGTGACCGGATAATTCAACACACTTATTTTTTTGTTATTTAAACGACCAGAGGGCTTTTACATACAGATACATCATTTTTAAATCACATAAGAAAAAATAATTGAAAACATGCACAAAAGTTAAATAACACTTGAAAGCTACAACAAAAGTTAAGTTACACTTGAAAAAAGAAAAAAAGAAAAAACTGCACTAAAGCTAAAAAAAACGTAGGAATATAAAGGAACAGAAAAAATAAATAATACAATATCCACAAAGTCAATATTAATATTAATAACAAATAAGTAAACAATGTAAAAAGTTGTAGTTAACAATAATTTGTAAACTAGGTAGAAATAATTCGTTCGTCCTTTTTATGTATGAATCGGCGCTTTTAAAGTGATATAGTAATTAAAAAAAACATTTAAAAAAACAAAACAAAAAACTAGCTAAGAAACGTAATCTAACCTAACCTAATTAATAAATAAAGGAGATTAATTATGTTAAGTGAAAATGTACCTTTGTCGATTCATACGTGTGTTGATTTGTCCTGGAATCAGAAAACAAATTAATAAAAGGGTGCCAAAATCCAATTTGCTTGAGGCGCCAAGGTCGGGGCTGCCCAGTTGAGTAGTATGCTACTGACATTCTTACATACATCGACACAGTGTAGTAGTGTACACTGTACACAATTGTAATGAAATTCCCCGTACGTATGAACGCCCGCCAGACATTTAACTATATATGGTAATAGCAGCGATAGAAATTCAGGCAAGGTGTCCATATTATTCTAAACACCATTAAGTGCATTACACTGGGAAAGAAGCGTGAACGAAACCGCAATGTATTATTAATCGACCTGTTTCTCTGAGTTGATGATAAAATTGTCTTAACGGGAAGTTCCTTGGGTTTTCCAGTAAGGCGTGTTCGGATTAACAACATGCAAAACGCCTTCAATTAATCCGGTTTATTTATAGAGTTGTCCGCGGTAAGCGGTAGGCACGCTTCTACCAAGAGGAAGTAGGTAAGTACTTATTACAGTTCTTATTGCAAGAAAATATATAAATTTAATAAGGCGGAATTTTTTTTTCTATGGCAACACCGAGTAACGGCGAATTTAGAACAAATTATAAGTACATAGATTCAAATGTGAGAACAATCGTTTAGTAGCTCGTAATTTCTTAAATAATAATCTTTGGAAAGTTTTTTAAAATTAAATACCGCAAAAGAATCCAAACTGCTCCCAAGTGTCTGGAGTCAGTGGAACTGTTGCATCCCCAATTGGGATATGTTGGGAAGCTGAAGGGGGTGGGAGGAAAAATAAATGAGGTGAGGAAGGTTGGGTAGGATCTGGCTATTCAGATCTGGTAATCAAACGCGGCTAATGCCATTTCAAGCAACGTTTCGATTCTGAATGGTGGTCTTTCAAAGTTTCAATTTTTTACAAGCCCGCCAAAATGCTTCAAATCTATGGCCGGTCGGTTTTGAGGTTAGAATGTCAAATGTCAAAACAAGGATAAGCTTGTTAAACCATAACTAAACACAAGTAATATAATTGGGTACCTTTTAGAAACTTAAACACCAAGAATAATTATAATATTTTACATTAACATTTTCTTGGTTTGCACATGAATATTCTTATTTCTTTAATTAATAATAGTTTTTATGTTGACCAACAGTTATAGAACTTAAAGTCAAAAACCGGATTTTTTTTCCCTTTTTGTATGATGACCCTTTCCATACACACATGATCAGCGCTGTAACTAGTGGAGTCTGGCCGCCTCCAGGAAACCCCTCCACTCCCGTCAGTCTCCTGCTGTCTCCCTCCATTTCCGTATGTATGTTGGCTTCCACACATTCAGCACACCTTCGTCTTGCAGGTTTATTAAATAGAAGCCTCTTCCGTATTCGGTGTTCTTTCATTCATTAAAACGGTTCTAGTTTTTACTTCACATGCAAATTTATAAAGACATCTTTAAAAAAAACAACATTATAAATCACACATAACAACTTGCACGATTCGAATCCGAGAAAAATTCTAAGACAAATATGAAGAAATAATTACTTTGAATGAATTATTCAAGAGACAATTCTATTTTCGTCACCGTCGAATGTTGTGGAAGAAACTGGTTTGAAAATTGGCTCAACGTATGTTGTTTTGAATTGTATGTGTGTGTGTTTTTATTTTTTAATCTTACCTTTTTACTGGATAATGAACAAAATAGTTCCAGGGTTCAAGTGTCGAAATGAGAATTTTGAGAAGAGTTGCAGGAGATACAAAATGGGATTAAATGAGAAGGTTCTGCAATCCGAAATGTTCAAATGAGGGTTTAGACACGTCCTTAAATGCCAAAAGGTCAACCTTCGTTTAAAGTACAATTAAGTTCAATTTCAGAGGGAAAACGTGCAGTGAACCGCTTTAAGTAATGTCAAGGTCAACCATTATAGTTACTGTGCGAGGAGGGGCTGGGCCTGTTATGGACGGAGGCCGCTGAGGTAGCACAGGGGCCTGATTTCGGTCCCTTTGAAGGGTAAGACATTGTCCTTATCCTCGGGGTCAAAGACATTTTGCTCAACTGCGATTTTGATTATATATCAATGACATTACATTTTTAAAGCAGTTTGTGGTTTAATTTTCAGTGTTATTAAAAATTATAGGTGCATCACACATACTTAACACGTGCAGTGTGTAGCTTTTATTACTTACTTTACATTTGTTTACATTATGATTATTATAAACTAAATCCCTTTTATCTAACATTTCGGGCTTTTGGCATAGGTTAGGTACGAGTACTATACAAAAATCGCAATAATTGCATTATTATTATTCTGACAAATGGCTCACTAATAATGTTTAATGTCAATAATTACGGTAATATTGAGTTTATGTTTTGTAAAAACTACGTATATATTTATATTTTTAAACATTCACTGAATCACAGCTATCATTCGAGAGAACCGGAACCGCAGATAAGAAAAAAGTATTTAAGGTTAAGGAGGCCCCTGAACAAGGTCGCCTTGTCGCAGCAATTGGTCTTCTACTCTAATATGATAAGGGGAAGAAGATAGGATGATCAGTTCTTTACTAACGCCAATTTCGCGTAGATGGTAGGCAGAGAGGATGGACCGCCACATAGCTCTGTCATTGGCACACACCCCTTGCTTCAAACACATCAATGAAGGAACACATTTCACCTTAAATAATATTTTATTCCGATTCTTAAAATTAAGGTATTTACTTTGTATCACTTGATCGTAACATTTCTTTTCCTGGGATGCCGCTGACTTCTATCATTCACTTGAGTGTCGTCAATTCTCCCAACTATCCGGCCATCAACTCTTGTCCAACTCCTCCAAGTGTCTCTTTCTTAGTGTTGTTTATTACGTTTATCAGCCTTGACCGGATCTCTACATTTGTAATACTTATGGCCATAATTCGTTTCATATACGAACTCACGTCACTGCCATACACCGGAGCAACGCTTCTTTGACAGATGTTTATTGGCCACTACTGTATTCAGTTCTTCAACTTCGCCTGCAATCACCTTTCGATCAATGTCTTTCAACAACTCTCGTTTTTTTTTTTTTAATTTAACGTTAATCAAATTTAATGATGTTATTATTAAGTTCTGCAAGTATTTTTAGTTTTTATCATTGTGGCAGCTGTTTCGGCGTTCCAGGTCACTTTCAAACTGCCAGTTCAAATGGTAGTTTGAACTGGCAGTTTTCCTGCGGGGAAACGGCGTGATGGGTAGTTAGTTTAGTTTATTTTTTTATTATTATTAGTTCTCGTATTTCATTTTTATTTTATTTTTTAAATCATTTATTATTAGTATTATTTTATTGTTTTTAATATAATAATTTGGTTTATTTTGTTAATTTTTGGTTTTGTTTATTTATTAGGGTTATTGATCTTTATTTTAAAAATACATATATTTAAAGAAAAGGGAAAATTACGTTTTCACTTACTTAATTACAATGATTAGCAAAATAAATACATTACAAATTTTTATACATTTGAAATGTTTTGTTCGTTTCATTTTAGAAGGAGTAATTTCTTTTAAATTTACCTAAACGTTTTTCTTTTTAATTTCATCTAGAAGGCAATTATTGCATCCCTCGTAGCTAATGGATTGCTTAGCATATTGTGTATGTATGGTGTGTAAATGTATGTTATCATCTAAGTGTGTGTATACTTGTGACGTTTTAATGAATTCTGTGTTCGTATGTATGAGTTTTTAATTTATTTAATACATTAAGAGGAACGACTGCGCTGCCTGTTTCATACATTATTTTTATGGATTTGAAGCCCAAAATACCCATCCAAACTGAATGATATATATTTTTAAAAATTAAAAGCTTAGTGAATATCTAGCACGGATGAAAAGTATTTTATTTATTTTTCTTTTAAATTATGAAATATATGCCATTAAATGAATCGATTTTTCGCGATTTTAGAGGCACCTTTAACAATTATTTGAGGGCTAACGGCGATTAAAAAAATGTTACCCCATCTACTTTGAAAATGTAATGAAATACGAAATAAAAAAAAATAAAAAAATACTAAACCTTCGATTAAAAAATATATCTTTTAGTTTGGATGGGTATTTTGGCCTCAAATCCAAAATTAAGTTTTGTAGGAAACAGGCCGCGCAACCGTTCCTCTTATGAGACATATTAATACTCGTATAGTATTTTTATGTTTAACAGTTTTATTTTATAAATATGACAATATGTTTTAATGTGCTCTTTTTCAATTAAGATGACTGTAGACTTACTTACGTTCAACATCAACTAATTCTGCATCAACTCATCGGCCTTGTTTAGTAGGTTCCTTTTACGATAATATCTTCCAACCGGAGTATGGGTTGACGCATAAGTCTAATAATACACTGGAAAGATTTTTCTCCTTCACATCATTATGCATATATTAAGGCGATTTCTAAAAATTTCACAATTAATCTTCAGAAATAAAATAAATACTTGGAGGAGTTCTAATGTATGCACGTTAATAATGAGATCGATTCCGATAAAAGTTAATAAATATTGTTCTGTTTTACAGTTGTTCCATTGAAAAGGAACAATTCTATGTTTATTCTTCGGCCCAGCTTCACACCGCAGATCAGGTTTTTAGTCATTCTCTTTGTTATTATTGGGCTTTTTTTGTTTTTCAAGTCTGCCCCCTTGTCATTGCGTTAAATATGTGCAAAGTGTGCAGATTCTTTATTTCATTTCAATTTTATTTATATTGTATACAACAGGCAGGCGGTTAACATAAGAATAAGGAACTCCAGACCATTTTTTTTTATCAAAATTCAAACTTAAATACCGCTAGTTTTCAGAGATAAAATAATTTTCAAAGTTCCAATTTTTCAAGGTCCACCAAAACGCTCCAAATCTATGGCCGGTCGGTTTTGAAGTTAGAATGTCTGATGTCGAAACAAGGAGAGTCCATCATTTTATATTCTATTTATGGTAAAGCATTACTATACACAAGTAATGACATTATCTACCTTTTTAGAAACTTTAACTCAAAGAATAATAATAGTATTGAGCAATAACGTTATCATAATATTCATATTGATAATTGGTTTGCTCATGAATATTATTAATTATGTCATTAATCATACTTTTTTTTTTTATATTGAGCAACAATTAAAAAAGCTTAAAGTCACCCAAATAAATAAAACAAAATCGAAAAATAAAAATGTTCATACTAATCCAAAAACAGAATATACACATGACGTCAGATGTTCCAAATGCAATGGTACCAACTTAATAAGGTGTTTTGATGAGATGATTTTTAATACGATTTTAAATAACGATTTATAATTTGGGGGAGAAGATAGTTAGGAAGTGTCTGGCTTTTTAGATCTAGCAAAAAAACGTAGCTTTTCGAGCAGTGTCAGTGCGAATAGTCTGTTTGAATAAGGGATCCATAATTAAAAAATATTAAAAAAAAACTCTGAACACTTTATAAATCATCACGCAAGAGGCAGTTATTGTAAACACAAGCAAATAGGTAGTCAATGAAGGTTTTAAGTGGAAAATATTTCCCCTCAAGATGGTTATTTCGAATTAACAAATAATCCCTTTCTGACGTCCTCTCTCCCTTAACTCCTGCCATTCCTCTCTTTCTCTCTCTCTCTCTCTCCTCTAATGAGTATCCATAAAAATAATCATAATAAAAACACATATCATGTGTATATCAAATACTTGACATACACATCATACATAATTATTATACATAATGTATATTTTTTATGGGCGGATTTATTGCCTAGTGGCAATTTCTATCAGACAACCCTTAGTGGGAAAATGAAGATGGTATAATAATGATTATTGCAGAGTTCTCCACATAGTGTGACTTTTCCCACGTTATGTTTGAAAAAGAGTTAAACAAATTTGTATAATAATACATAAGTATTTTAAAATAATATCTCAGGTAGGAAAGGGATAAGGGATGGATGGAATCAAATAGGGTGGAAATGAACCATCATTATGCTGGTGGAAAGAAGAAAAGAATTTCTTCACTTTTTAGTCTTGAAAATTGGCTTTGAGGGAGCATTTCTTTCCGACTCTATAATACGAGTATATATAGTAATGAGATAATACTCGTACATGCGATGTAAGATTGTGATTGAAGCAAAGGGTGTGTGCCAAGGCAAAGTTGTGTGGCCTTCTATCCGCTCTTTCCACCCTGCGGTAGTTAGTTAGTGAGTTATGGAACTTTGAAATATTCATTTAACTGTGCGGTAAAACTAGAAAGTTTTCGGCATAATTAATTTAATCATTTATGTTTCCGATTTAAGCATCCGGCTAGCAAGTTCATTGAATTGCGCAACGTGGGGAAAGAAGTGAAGTAGTACAAGATGGAGATGACTAATAATAAATACCTCATTGAGAAGGCGAGCAGGTTGTCGTTGCACAATCTTACCGCATATTGGATGTGCTGCCTTGTCCCGGTCGCCCTAGAGCAGGGGTTCTCAACCGTGCTCCATGAGTGTTTCATTGATCTATAGTTTGCATTCCCCAATTCAACGCTCACACAAGCTTGGTAACAAATACTTAAATGATATGGATGTATTTGACAATAAACTAAACTTGGCAAATTTAAAAAAAAAAATTACGAATTATTTCTACCTAGTTTATAAATTATTGTTAACTACAACTTTTTACATTATTTACTTATTTGTTATTAATGTTAATATTGACTTTGTGGATATTGCATTATTTATTTTTTCTGTTCCTTTGTATTCCTGTGTATTGTTAGCTTTGGTGCAGTTTTATTATTATTTTTTCTTATTTCAAGTTTAATAAACTTTAGTGCGTGTTTTCTATTTTTATACTTTTATGTGATTTAAAAATGATGTACTTGTATGTAAAAGCCCTCTGGGTGTTTAAATATATATTTTTTAATTAAGTTCTATGACAAAGCAGAACTTGAAGAAGAGTGAGAAAAAAACTAACCCAACCTATTGTATTATCATGTTCTATTTTATTCAGCTACCTTTTAGAAAACAGCATTTGGGAATCCACTTTATGTCGAGAAGCTATTAATTTTCCCTGAAAATCTATTAAAATTCAATGATGAATTCTATGCCACTTTTTAGTATTTTTTTTTTAAATAATTTGTATTATTTGATTAAATTGCCAAGTATTTTAAAGAATCTTTAGACAGTTTTTAGGAAGAATTCCTTTATGGGAATTCGTAAAAACGTGTCAAAATTTTACGTTGTGGCGCTAAGGAGTTCAGTTTTTGTTGAATTAAACAAATATATAAATAATATTAAGAATATGCAACAATCAACATTGTTGTTATAAATAATCAATATAAACACTTGGTAAAAGTCACAACAACAATTAAAATACTGTTAAGAAAATAACATTTATTAAAGAGAACCCAAATTTGTATTTTGAAAAAAATTGGTAACTCTCACTCACACCATTCCAGAGATATTTACATATTTCACAGCGTTAAAATCAAAATTTTATAAGAGTTTATCTCTAGATTGACTTTAAGTCATCGATATGTAATTTATTAGAAACACGCTACAAATTTTCTTATTTTTTTACCAGGGCAGATATTATGGGCAGGGAAGAGGAGAAAAAAATTATACGCAGTCACCGGTCAAAAAAGGTTGGGAATCTATGCCTTGCCCACCGAAAACTAAACCTCTCAAAATATCATCCTCTTTAATTCTTCAAATAGACTCAAGTGGTCTTTATTCAGAGAAAAAACAGAATAAGCGGAGTGAAGTTAGAAAGTCTTCCACCATGCTAAATTAATTTAATCTTGAATAATGTTCTCCACAATACTGGTGACCTCCTAACGTGGGGGATAATATATATTCCCATGTAATAAAAAAATAAGTTTTGTAAATAATGAAAATGAAAAAAACGTATTTTATTAAAATTGGTATTGAAATTGAATGAATTTTAATTTAAATTACAATACTACGCTTCTCTTTTGAGCAATGCTTGTGAGGAGAAGAGGAGTGTAAATATTGCGATTACATAATAACGTTTCCTGAAAGTCTTACAAAAAAATTATGTCTGAAAAGTGTTTGATAATTATACTGTATGTTTATACGATTGACAAATGATTAGAGGGTTGGCGGTTTACATAAATTAATTATTAAATTATAGTTAGTTTACGGCGAAATGATTATAATTATAGGTGAGGCGGAAGTGATGTGACAGTAGAACGCAGGACAGGAGCAGGGGCAGGGGCATTGCAGGAGCTGGAAGGAAGAGGCGTGGGCCCGGCTGACGGCTCGGCAGGAAGAGGTCGGTGACGTCTCGTTACGTTTCGCACCACAGCCTGAATCACCTCAGGACTGTCCCGCTCTGCCTGCACTACTCCACACTCCACACACTTCCCGCATGACGCCATCTTGCACGGCTGATTTTGTCGACAATTTTCCTTCACGCGTGACGTCACACTTAGTATTAATTCAGATGATTTTGTTCCGGCGGCACAGTCGCTCTCGTATCGCCGAGCCGCCACAAGTTACAAGCCAGCAGCCATCATCTCGCCGCATACAAACGTGTTATCAATATTGAGTGACCCACGCCGCACTGACCGATCTACGGATAACTCGAATCCTTGAACGTTTCCCGACATTCTCGAATCTTGTTCACTTTGTTCACCGCTTCCATTCATCCACCGAGTATCTCCCATCGACAGTGACAGTGACAGTACGAGAGGTGTGATTGTGTGGTTCAATCAGTGCAGTTATTACTATTGTTTGACCTACGCAGTCTAGTCTGTCCAAGATGAAAGTGGTATTGTTGTTTACGTTGGTAGCGCTGGGAGCCGCAGTGACTGCGGGGATACCGGAGTCTCAGAAGGCGTTCAAAGAGCACATGGATCGTGTGGATTCGTTCCGCTGCAAGGATCCGCAGAAGCGCGTCATCCCCGTGAGCAGCCTGAAAGCCCTACCCTCGGACGAGCATTACCTACCCGAGGTGACGGTGCTACACCGCTGCGACCGGCCGGCGGGCCGATGTACGGGTGGGGAGAGCTACGGCTGCGGACCCGCCGAGACAGAGGAGGTGTCCCTGGTCTTCTACGTGCGCAAGGCTCTGCCCAAAAAGCGCCGGGACATGAACAATATGAACATACGCTACGAAACCATCACCGCGCTCAACCACACCATGTGCGAGTGTCAGCTGCTTTCCGACATGCCCAAGTGAGAGATATGCTGTGTGTTGTGGACATTGAATATTCACAGTGTCAACATCTCCCCTACATGCCCGAGCGATGGACGCTCCATTTCCACTCGCCGCACCGTGCGAATGTCATTTACTCTCCATCATACCCGAGTGATAAGTTGCAGATTATGGAGAATGCATACCCAGGTATCCAAACGCCTACTGGTCTTCGACATGTCCAAGTGGTAGATGTTACATACTGTGGACATTACGTATTCACACGCCGAACGACCTAGTCAATGAATTGTCTAAATACGGACAGTTGGTGGGAAAATACAGATAATAATATAATCAAACATTATAAACAGTGGGTGCCGACTTCTACTTGGAGAGTTAGTTGTTTTAGAACTTTATTCCATGTGGCCGAATAGTGGATATCTGGAAATTGCATTGCTCTATGTATACTTGATATTACAATAACATGTGAAAACGTAGGAAAATAATTAATGTTGTCTGTTAAAGGCAGGTTTATTGACTTGTTGATTTATTTATATAAGATTATATTTAGTGTACATTATTCGGACACATGATTGTAGTATGTGCTAGAAGTATTTCAAGACTTATTAGACTATTACAGGGACAAGAAATTACCTATTAACCGTTAAGTTATTTTTAATATTTATTCTAGTTAAAAGTGAAACTAGCTCATATTCTTAATACGTAGAACAAGAAGTGAGATGTGAGAGATGATAAGAAGTCTACAAGACTATAAGTGCTCGGAATGTGCTGCTATACTAAATGTTTGTTTGCTTGAAAGTTACCTGTTTATTTTACTTGTGAATTAATTTGTTAGATGCGACTGCTTTAAAAATGTTAGAAGTGAGAATTGTTTCTGAGAACTTCAAATAGAGAACGAGGAATAGGGAGTAGAGAACAGCGGTGGCCGGATAATTCAATACACTTTATAAAGGTGATTAAAAATACGACAAAAAACTAGCCAGAAAACCTAGTCAAACCTAACCTATTTAATCATTTATTTTTACTTTTAATTAGGTTAGATTAGTTTTTCGGGATAATTTTTTTTTTTGTACTTTTAATGACTTTATATCACCTTTAATAAGTGTGTCGATTCATGCGTGCGTTGAATTGTCATGGAACCGGGAACAACGAACAGAGACATGGCGAAAACGTTGAGATGGGCCGGTATTATAGATATTTGTAAAATGATGGAAAATATATTTAAAATCACAACATATGCATTATGAGAGTACTTACTACTTCATGTTTAATATAGATTTACAAATAATTGTCAACGAAAGAAATAAATTGTTATGTGATTTCTGATCGCATCAAAAAAAAGTTTTTGTAACATTAAATACGACAAGATTCATTTTAATAAACAGCAGAACCAATTTTTTTTCTTGTTACAGTAAGATATTATTATTTGAGGTGGAAAGCCGGCCCAGTCAGCATAATTTATTGTTAAATCTTCATATATGTATTAATTTCTAATCACAAAAACATTTAAAGTCAGCGAGCGTCTGATGAACTCTAGGCGACTATTTTTTTTAAAATAATTTTCATGTAATTTTGATTATTATTGTATATATAGATTGTAATTTATGTGTTATATAACATTGCAGTATTATAAATTAAATATTGTGAAAATCTTTATTACAAACTGTTGCCAGTGTATTGTTAAATAGTTCCACAAAATTGTAAAGCATTTATTTAATATTGTATAAATTACTTCTTTGTGTGTTTTTGTATTTACTGGACATGGCTGGTTGTGTGTTGCACATTCCACGCAATCGCGCCGAAATTTATTTTATTATGATTATTTTTTTATTGAAGCAACATTATTTCAAATGGCGCCATGTTGCAACTCCGATAATGTAAACCTCTGCAAATTATAAAAAAATATTCATCACCACAGTGTTTTATTTGTTTTTGCTACGTTCATTTAGTTTATCTACCAATAAGTAACAGTTCAAGCAGATAAAATTAACTAACTAGATTAGCTACGCCTGTACGAGTATATTTACAGTAAATAGTTACATTTAAAGATCTCTATCAATAGACTTGTTAAGGGGAAATAAATCTTTTGCAGGTGGTTACAATACAATCAGTTATAAGAGAAATTATATTTATCATGAAGGTAATATTAATATATATCAAAATGAAACATGAAACAGAAAAAATACAAAGAAAATTAAAAAGATATCAGTCGCATCTGAGAATCGAATCCAGGGCCACTGTCTTACCGGGACATTTCTCTAACCACTGAGCTAATGAGACCTGTTTATTTTACGTCATTTTGATCGATATCATACATCAAGTTTAAGACTTCCCAGTATTATCCTCAATTAACTTCCATATTATTGGCTGCTATCTTTTTGTGTGATTGCAAAGTTCTACCCGAATATATTTGGAATCTAGATAGTGGTTTACGCTACGCTTTCAGCACATTTCCGTGCCGGTAGCATCGCTAAAGTTTATCCGACAACGCCTGTCTCCCTCGCACCGCGTTGCCTCGCTCTTTCGTTTTATTTAGTGATTATTAAAAAGCAGTGACGGGGCACTCCCCGCCACCTGCACAATATATTTTATTATTTTTTGCACAAAAGGACAACGTTTTTTTGGGTAGGGGAACCGGGTCAGTTACGAAAATCAAACATTTATTCTCCGGTTGGTCCCGGCCACGTACAAGTGCCGACAATATAATTAAATTAATCAATTAAAACTATCGCCGCGCCAAACATCGCGGAAGAGGCGAAGACGTCCGACACAATAATAATGACAGAAAACTAATCTCAACAATGTTAGTCGATGTGGAAAACCGAGATTAAAATCCCGACGTGAATAAAACTATACTTAATACGTGTTTTCTTCACAAATCGTAACTGCATAATTATTTATTTATTTACATTGGGAACATTTGTATTTGCAAAACATAGTAATTTATCATCAATTGAGGAACATGTGAGTTGAAGTTGGAATATGTTTGCCTGGTCGATATTAATTCCTAGCTAGACATATTGCCTGTTCCAATTCTGCTGCTACCTGTTAATAAAACATATTGTATTTGCACACCCTTACATGTCAGCTAACGCCTTTCTGAATCGAAATGTTGCTTGAAAATAACTTTAGCTATGTTTAACACCTTCCTCGTACCCTTCTATACCCCCTCCCCGATTTCATTCCGTCTCTCAACACCCCTCTAAATGGGGATGCCGTATACGTCTCGTTCCCGTTCTAAGCTTACGAACTCATAGCAACTATTTATAAATGCAAAATATTACACAAACTTTAAATTCGCGTTACTTTGGGGGAAATTGGTTCCCCTTTTGATATTTTGGAACAAAAGATGTCCATACATATTTTTTTATTTATTCGATTTAACTTTTTTTTTAAAAAAGAATGAAGTTGCGTTGCTGCGTTCTTTTTTTATGTCAACACCATAGACAAATAAATATTTATCCTGCAATATTACTTTCTTTTTTTAAAATACCAGAACATAGCGTGAAAAATACGAAAATTCGGAGTTATTTACCCAAAAATTGCGAATTTCACGTAAAAACTATGAATTTCGCATAAAAATTCGCGTTATTGCGTTATTGAAATTTTCCGGTATCTATTGATAATGTGTGATGGTAATTAAAGTTTTATATTTATGAGTCTTTGTACACTCTATAGTCTATATACTATAATGCTCTATTTAGTTAGTGCGTATAAAGTAAATTATGAAATGTCTTTAGCCGTGTTAAGTGACCAGCTCTGAATAAGCAGGTATATATATACCAATCTTCCTCTTTACAATCTCCTTCCCACTCCCTTCAGCCTCACAACATTCCCCAGCCCACAGAATGAAGAATGCTCTGATGATAATCAATCTCAGATAAGAGAGGGCGCCGCAAGAAAAAGAAAAACAATACAAAACATTTTATTCCATGGGCCTCTCGATGACAAAAGCTTCCGTGTCGAAAGGTCCTTTCCTGAAGTCAAAGCCTATCAATTTCAGGAAAGGACGACCGGATGGTCGAACCTTCTAATGTTGCTTGCCATTCCTCTTAGAATGCTATGGCTTATACGTACCTGAGAACTTCAGTCGTAGTCGTCGCCACGAAATGTTCAAGATACCACACAGCAGAACAGATGTTCTAGCAGATTCCTAGATTTTTCTATAGATTTCCATGTTTTAAAGCTTAGTGTAACTCATTTTTGCGAAATATTTTTTAATGAACATCTAATTCAATCTATGTTCGTTATAAGATATTTCGCTAATGTAAATTAGAACTGAAAACGTGGATATCGGGGTAGTTTCAGATTTTTCAATTTTATCACAATTTATAGTTTAGATCTTCAATTGACAAAAGTTGGTTGCTCGTATGGAAGACCGTTAACGCCATCTAGCGGCCGTGATTAAAACCCATAACGCGACAATATAGTAATATTATATTCTCTCATTTGTTTTGATTTAAGCTATCAACAGTTGCTCTGTTTTGTTCCTAATTGTATTTATTTTTATTTATCAAAAACCAATTATATTCCATTATCTGCTTAAAGAAAAGTATTGTGTGTTGTTCCTTGAGGATTCTTCTTCCCTACGTTCATCCAGGAGCCAATTTTCGCAGCTGATTGTCAGATATTTATACACTTTTCTACCTAGCTGTCACTTATCACACTCATTGTTCTTTTGTATTTGTAAAGAATGGAGGATATTCCTGAAAAGGTCCTTCAGGACTCCCTAGAAAGCATCCAGAACCTCCTCCTGACCTCCCAGATGTTAATACTTCAGAAATTTCAGACAGTGTCCCGACAAAGTCCTACTTAAAAAGAAAGTTTAACCTAATCTCCAAACATATCAGACTCCCCTTCATCTTCCCAATCCTCAGCCCCAACAGCACTTTCAGCATTTCCTCCAACTAATTTCTACTCTGTTCATTCCCGTGACCCATATGTTGTGTACGCCCAAAAATCTGAGCAACGAAAAACTATCCATCCTCTTGAGTTTTTTAAATTTCTAACAAATGGCAAAATTCTTTCCATTAAATCTGGAGGTGTAAAAGCCTAGGGTCATTTTCGAATCTCCGTTGAATTCCTCTCAGGGTCAGCCTCCGATTCGTTTATTAAAAATATTTACATTTCATCGAATTCCAAATTCAAGGCATACATTCCTACTTTTAATGTAACCTGTATGTGGCTGGTCAGAGGTATCTCGACCGATCTTTCCATCCCAGAAATTTTATCCGCTCTTACAACCCCTCAACATATCGGCAATCCCATAAAAGCCAGGAGGCTAAATTACAAGGACTCCTCTGATGGCATAATTTCCTGGAAACCTTCCCAATCTGTCGTCATCACCTTTGAAGGACAGTCTCTTCCCTCGCACATATATTTATTTTTCAACCCTTTAACGGCTGAAATTGAAAGTTATCCCCCCATACAATATTTCAATTGCTGCCGTTTTGGTCATGCCAAAGCTACATGCAGATCTCTTCCCAGGTGTTTTAAATGCAGGGAGAGAATGTCCTCTATCCCAAGCCAAATGTTTCAACTGTTCAGGCTCTCATAAAGCCATCATCTCTTCTTGCCCAGAACAATCCCGTCATCAAAATATTTCATTTTCTACGTTTTCTCAGAACTCATCTTTTCTGCAAGCTTCTAAATTATTCCCTGCTGTCAAAAAATCATTTGCTGAAGTTTTATTTATTTATTTTATTTATTCATGCCTAGAAGGCTTTTACATATTGATACATTTATCACATAGTTTTAAAGGGAGTACAAATAATGTACACATAAAATAATAAAGTGTAAAAGAAGTATGTAGGTACAATATAACAGTATGTAGTTACAGCGTAATTATCGCAATGAATAATAGTTTAACCTGTGGTTACATTATAACAGCAGGTTGTACAAAAGAGTATAAGAAGTAGTTAAGTACATAATATAATAACATAAGTATAAAATAAGTGAGAAGGTAAATATTATTTAAGTAGCTATTTTCAGCGCAATAGGTGGGTAATAAAGACAGGAGATTTATAATTACTATGATGTTGAAAAACATGAACAGTTTATAATATACGTGTTTATAAAACAGAAAACCTTTATTATGCCTGGTTGGGTATTTTACAGAAACATAACATAATAAAAATAACAATAAAAAACAATGCACATGAAAAAAAAATAAAACTTAATAAATTTAATAAAAACATTCAAATAAACTGATTTTTAGCTTGAACACAGTGTTGTAACGGCAAACATCAATTTAACTAAACTCATTACCAAGTCTGTGCAATCTCTGAATAGGAGAGTTCTCGAAATAATTATTTGATGACGCTGGATTGTTATACAGAGCCATCTGCCTCGTGTCACGGCTAGGTATAAGGAGGGTAATAAGGCTCGTTAAATCCAGGGCGTCCAATATGCCATTTGCTATTTTGAAGAGACATACTAAATCGCTCACTGTGCGCCTAGATGATAAGTCAGTTAGGTTAAGTAGGTTCATTAAAAATGTATAATTGAGATTTTCGATTGGAATACCTAACTTGTAATTAATAAATCGACGAAATTTATGCTGCACTCTCTCAATTTTTTGTTGGTGAATCTTATAAAATGGAGCCCAGATTGTCGAATTATACTCTAAATTGCTTCTCACCAATCCAGTGAACAGTAATTTAAAGGATTTGATTAATTTGAAATCTTTCGCCGTTCTCAAAATAAATCCCAAACATTTCATGGCCTTATTAGTTATTTCATTAGTGTGGGGAACAAAACTTAGTTTGCTGTCAAAAATTATACCAAGGTCTTTTATTTGCTCAACCCTTTTTAGGTGAATGTTGTTAAGGCTATATTGATACATAATGGGATTTTTAATTCGAACAAAAGTTACAGTTCGACATTTTTCAATATTGAGAAACAGTTCATTACGAATACACCACTCTTGTAGCCTCCCAAGATTCAATTGCAATACGTAACAGTCATTGAGATTAGTAATAGTTTTGTACATTTTAAGATCATCAGCGAGTAGGAGTATCATAACTCCATAAAAAATAGTAGTTATGTCGTTGATAAACAAGGAAAACAATGCTGGTCCCAAATGTGACCCCTGTGGAACGTCGCTGAAGATTTCAAACTGGTATGAAAAATGTGAATTGAGTTTAACCGATATTTTTCTTTTGTGTAGATAACATTCGAACCATCTCAAAATATTCCCGGTTATTCCAAGAGTACTTAATTTATGTACGAGAATTTTATGTGCGACTTTGTCGAATGCCTTACTAAAATCTGTGTACACTACGTCTGTTTGGAGACGCTTGTGCATAGTTTTGAATAAGTGTTCCTCATAAATCATTAAGTTTGTAAGAGTCGATATTTTTGTCATGAAACCGTGTTGTAGATGTGAAATTACTTTATTAATTTCAGGCGAGAGTTTGGTAAGCAGAGCAGATTCAAATAGTTTCGGAATTGATGACTGAATATATATAGGTCTATAGTTGGAAATATCAGATTTATTTCCTTTTTTGATGATTGGAGACAGCAAGCTCATTTTCCATTTCTTCGGAAAGGTGTCAATTTTTACAGACAAGTTAAAAAGTTTAGTAAGAGGATAAGTCAAGACTGATAAACATTTAAATAAAAAGATATAAGGTATGTTATCGGGACCAGCTGATTTGTTAAAATTTAGGGATTTCAATTTAGTTCTAATATCACTTTCTTCAAATATACATAGATTAAAATCGAACTTATTGTCATTACTAGTTGTTGAAGCGTCGAGCAAAGGAGAGTCGTTTTTAGTATCATAGCTGAAGAATTCGGCAAATAGATTAACGACTTCTTGAGGATTTTCTGCCATTTTCTTAGAGGGAATACCAGAGTCATCGTTATTAAGCATGTTTGAAAATTTATAAATATTCTGGGGATTGGTAACAGCTAATTCTTCACAGTTTTCAATGCACTTTTTGTAACATAATTTTGACATTATTATAGTATTTGATCTTAATTCATTAAATTTTGTGTAATCTTTAGGATCGCGTGTAAGCAATTTTTTTGTCTTTAATTGTATTGATGAGATCTTTACTAAACTATTTTGGATATTTTTGGACTGTAATTTTAGAAATAGGTACAAATAAATCAATAGCACTGTTTAGAATTGAGTAAAATTTATCTACCATTTCATTAATTTTTACTCCCACATCCAAGAAGTTCCAGTCGGCAGAGGATAAAATATTACTGGTTTAATTAAAATCTGCTTTGAAAAAGTTCGATTTTGCAGATGCAAGTGGAATCTTTTTCATTATTGAACTGTGGTATTCAATCGCTAATGGAGGGTGATAATTGTCAATTGGAAGAGCAGTTTCAGCAGATGCGGATACATTAACAAAATAGGAATTGGAGAACACTAGATCGAGAATACGAGAATTTATATTATATACGTAATTTAACTGCCGGAGGTTTAGAAAATTTGACATTTCGATAATTTCATGGGAGCCATGGTTGATGTTGTCCGAGCAAGAAGCCTTATTGTTTTCTATGTCCCATACAACATTAGGTATATTGTAGTCTCCTGTTAAAATAAAGGTAGCTTCAGGAAATCTCCTTCTCATTGCTTCTACTTCGAGGTAGTGATCTTTATATAATTGAGCGTCAGAAGAAGGAGGAATGTAGATGCAGCCGACTGTAATTTTTTCCTTTTTGGTAGATACCATGATGAACAGTTGTTCCAGATTTGTGTAGATGCATTTGAGTTTTCTTGAATTAAGTTTTTTATTTGTGGATATTAACACACCGCTTCCTCTAGCTTTCTTATTGATACTTTCACTTCTATCACATCTGTACACTGAATGTTCGAAGAAACCCAACTCTGTACTTTTGATGTTGCTATTCAGCCATGTCTCAGTGAAAGAGTAAATATCATGATCCATTGTAGGTAAGGTCGATTTCAAGTCCTGTAATTTAGTTCTTAGTCCACGTACAGAAAATTTGTAATTTAAATTTTAGTTTTTTGGATGTATTTTAATTATAGAAGGATTGTTGTTGATATATTTCAGTGTTATGTCGGTCTCACCAGAAGTTTTTAGTTCATTTCTGAGGTCCGTTAATTGTTTCCGCTGCAGAAATGATAGATCCTGGTATATCCGGATATTGTTTTCCAATACATGTTTCTTGCTTAAGAGAATTTTAGGCCATTTTGCATCCGAAAACTCGACTTTTATTCCTCTTGGTTTGTCAACATTTCTTTTACCCAATCTGTAAATTTTTAGGTCAAGATTTATTGTTGAACTATCAATATCAGAGATTATTTTCTTGACAGATGTTATGTTCATATTTATTGATTCTATCTGAGATAATGACGTACTCTCTGGAACGTTATGAAAAATAACATTTTTGTCTCTTAACTATTCGTAACTTTGTTCCTTCATTTCAGCAAGGATTTCGCACACAGTTTGGGTTTATGAAACTGCAGGAATGCGCACATTCGGGGATATGTTTTTATGAGCTACTAATTGTCCCTCGATAGTTGCCATTTTGACTGCCATTTGGGCGATTGTTCATAATATATCATTGGTTTTAGGAATTATTTTGGCGATATGTTCTTTAATAAATTTGTTATTGGGATCCATGATCATATTGGTCAATAGATTAACTGCGTCCTTCGTCAGAGATATATATGCCTGAGCATCCATTTTGGAAGTAGTTATTTGAAGATAAACAAGGAAAAAAAAGAAATCTGTTGGAAAAGTGGCTGCTGGAACCGCCTTGATTACTCGGTGCTAGTAAGAATCACTGGACACTATGCTACGGTGCGGCGGAGAGGTCAGCTACCTACACCGTTGACGAACAATAATGTCACCAAATTCACTTACTAACAAATAGCGTTTTTAATAAAATAGTTTTAAGTTATTAAGCGATGATTGTCGTGAAATACTCTATGCGCAATGGAAACTAATACACTTCAACACTCCGAAGAAATAAAATTAAGCTATAACTTTTAGTAAAACTCGATAAAATGTGAATTCCTTTGAAGACAAAATAATGCACGTCTGAACAGTACTCCCACTAGTTAAATGTTTTATCCAACAACCGTACATCCAACCCTCTCCACTCCTCAACAATAATTTATTCTCGCTCAACTAAGTTCTCATACAAAAACCCTACCCCTAAACCAGCTCCTGGATATGATCAGCAACAACACAACTCAATACTCTTAAATCCCAAATGGGTCATCTCTTTCAACTGCCGTAAATGGTTGTCCAAACACTTCTAATTCGCCCATAATTCCCTCTCTCTCTCTCTCTACCTTTCTGAAAAACTTTCCCAAGACAATCCTTCATTTATTGAAACCCTTATTATGCTTCTAATTGACCTAATTTTTTCTCAAACCAATCTACCGTCCAACGCTGCTTCTATTACTACGACATTAAAATCACTTTCTCAAAATGACTCCACAAGATGTCAGAATACTTCAGTGGAATAGCAGAAGCGCCATCTCTAATAAGGATGACCTCACTCGCCTTTTTCATTTACACTCAGTATCGATTGCTGCCGTCTCTGAGACTTGGTTTAAGTCAGCTCAACTCTTCAAGGTATCTATCTATACCAATATCTGCCGGACGATCGCATTAATGGCATGGGCGGTGCATCCCTGCTCATCAAAAACTCCCTTCCCTTCACCCCTCTTTCCATTAAACCCCCAAATTCCTCCTTCCAATTAGTGGCAGCTACTGTCACTAAGATTACATTTGTATCCCTCTAAATTCCCCCTTCTACACCATTTGATATTTCCTTATAGGTCCACATGCTTGGCAAAATATCTTCTCCTTTGGTTATTCTGGGTGACTTTAATGCCTGGGGTTCTTCAACTATGGATTTCTCATGAAACAAAATTATTGACTTTATAGACTCTTTGAGCCAGTGTCTTCTAAATGACGGATCTCCAACAAGGGTAAGTCACCCTAGACATACATCTAGTGCTATAGACATATCTCTTTGTTCCCCATGTATATCTCCACTAATTTCCTGGAGAACTACGTCAGACACCTGCGGCAGTGACCACTTTCCCATAATTCTGTATCTGGCTCAGCGGTTAGATACTAAACCCTTTAATATTATGTCAAAGCCAACCGGTCCCAATTCAGAGAATCTATTTAGGCTCTTACCCTTTCCCTTCCTACCCCTAATGCAGATAACTGCATCTCCACTTATAAATCTTTGCCTGAGTCCATTCTTAAATCCGCTGAAAATACTATACCTAAGTCATCTCCTGTAGGCACGAAGGCTCGCCATCCCCAATGGTGGGATGAGGAATGCCTTCGAGTGTTGAAGGAAATGAAAGCGGCCAATAAGACATACTGCCAACAGATGACAATGGAAAATTACTAAGGCCAAGAATGCCCAAGCTAAACGTGCATTTCGTTTAAAAAAAATAGCTGACATAACCTCTGTACTAACATATCCCCTGCTACTCCAGCTGGGGAGGTTTGGTCAATGATTCGCAGGTTCGGATCTTCCTTTTCCCTGCCGAAGTCATCTCACAATTCAGCAATTTGGATTTCTGACTTTCTTGTCAAAATAGCTCCCCCTTATGTCCCCAATCTTGGTGAAGTACCTATTCCATCTTATACCCCAAATTCGTCTTCATGGTTAGATGCTCCATTTTCAATAGAGGAGATAAAATAGCTACGGAAAATCTCAAAGACTCTGCTCCGGGCAGGGATAAAATTCTGAACATATTCATCAGACACAATAATGATAATCCCTTTCCTACTTTCTCTCTCTTATCGATATATTTCTGGACTCTGGTATTATTCCCCCAGACTGGAAAATATCATTCCCATTTGCAAAAGTAACAAGTATTCAAGTCAAGGTTCAATCTTTCTCTACCGATTGCTCTCTCTGCAACTCTGCAAAGTAGCTGAAAGGATGATTAAGAATAGATTAGACTGGTTTGTAGGAAAAAATCAAAACCTTTCCCCTTCGCAGTTTGAGTTTAGAAAAGGTAAAAGTGCCCTTGATAACCTTTCCTCTCTTGAGACAGATGTTATATTAGCACTTTCTAAAAACGCATAGCAGTGTTTTTAGACATCTGCGGAGCATATGAAAATGTTGTTTTCCCCATCCCAAAAGGAAAATTATTGGCGATTGGCGTCCCACCCAAATTGGTTCAATTCATTATTAATTTGCTCTCCCAGAGAACTATTTTTGTAGATGGACTTCAATCCTCTCCCCACATTAGACATAAGAGTCTATCCTAAGCCCGATCTTATACATTATTTATACTTAAGAACTGGAAAAATCTATTCATTTCGTATGCAACATACTTCAATATGCTGATGACTTAACGTTCTACAAAATATACCCCAATCTTTTCATCGCAACATCAGCAATCAACAACGCTCTTAGAATGCTCTTGCTCTTGGCGTGGTTAAATAGGAATGACTTTGAACTTTCTCCTTCCAAAAGTAAAGTTGTCATCTTCACTCGTCGTCGAAAGATCCCGGATATTCAGGTGAGATTTGGCAATTAAGTCATCCCCATTTCTAAGGAAGTTAAGTTCCTGGGAATATTTTTGGACTGCAAGTTTACTTGAAACTCCCATATTATAACTCTCATGTTATCACAAAATGTGAAAACAATATCAATCCCCTTAGATTTCTGTCCGGAGTGTGGTGGGATTCCCACCCAGCCTCTTTAAAACTGCTTTACAATGCCCTCATCCGAAGCCACCTTGATTACGGATCTTGCCTGTTTGATTCAATGTCTTCTTCAAATTCTCAAAGAAAAACATATTTTAAAAGATGCTCAATAACATCCCATTCCTCGATTCCTATACTTCAATCATTAAAGTATGATGTTATTTCAAATCCATTTTAGAAAAAATATCCACCCCCTTCTAAATGACTGCTATAACTCTTTCCTGGATATACCCACCAACATTTATCATAATGAATATCTTCCCTTATACTCGTGTTCCTATGAAAGCCTTACTGTCTATCCCAAGATTCTCCAGTTTATAAGAATAAGCAAAAAAAATATTGTCAATTCAGCTCCATTAAATATTGTAGAATTTAACAAATTGTTGGAAACAATTGTCCAAACCATGTAAAATTATTTACATATGGTTCCAAACTCAGTCAGGATTCCCTTTGCGGGGCCTGTGTGTATGTTCCATAGAGAAAAATGAGGCTCCCACACAAACCTCTCAAGAATGCTCCATTTTCTCGGCTAAATCCATAGCTATCATAGAAGCACTGCATCTCGTCAAATCGCACAATATTAGAAACACCCTCATTCTTTATTCGTTCACCTCACTACAAAAAATAAGTTCATCCCCACTCAATTCTAATAGCGATTCCTTAATCTGCTCTATCTTCGTCTATTGCTAAGGAAACCACTTTTCAAGGGCGTTAAATGATATTCCTGTTCCAGTTAGATACTATTTCCTTATTCTAAAAAGGAAATACAAACTCCAATGGTCCTCTGAAAGTAAAATAGCTTCTCTAACAAAAGGTCATCAGTACTCATTAATAAAACCTTTTATTCCTGTCTAGCCCTGGTTTCATAAATACACTTGTATGCCAAAAATATATATTTCTTCTATAACTCGAATGAGACTAGGGCACACTTCTTGTCTTAGTCATCTCGCCAGATTCCACATAGTCAGCTCGCCTTACTGTGATTGTGGGTCAGAGGATACTCGAGACCATCATTTATTTGAGTGTCATCAAATAAATGATGGTCCAGAGTAGTAACATGTAACAAATTATCATTCACACGTAACAAAAGAAAATTATTTTTAATTACACTTTAAACGAAACACATATCATAGATGTTTTTTTTTAATTCGTACATAATATATTAATAATTGACAGTACCCATACGAAGTGCCTACCTTGTACAAAAGATTTTGTTGTTACTATTTACGTATTTATTTCTTCACAGTATAATCCTTTATTTTTGGTTCGGAAATGTTATACGATTGGATAACGTGGACCACCTGCTCGGAAATACTTCTAAGCACAGTTTTTTGACATTATTTTCATGGTTTTTGAGTCAAGGAATATGATTTTCTATTGTCCACTTGGGGTTCAAGATGGTTAAAATAAATTAGACGTTTTTTTATACGGCTATTCTATCAATGGCTTTGATTTTTATAAATAGTTAAGGAATCCGATTATTACATTTGACCTAGGAACCAAAATGGCAGATTTGAATTAGACCCAGTTTATTAAACGGGAATATGTCTGTCGATAATTTTTGGGATTTAGAAACGCCCTCCGCTATTGTATACTAAACAGCAGTAAAAATAAAACATAGGTAGATAACAATGATTTAAAACCCAATTCGGATACACACAATAAGCTTGAATACAATTCTATAGTGGTTCAGTCAATGAAGGCAATAAGAAAACAGGAGAAGTGTACCTATAACAGGGAGTAATTTCACAAAAGTCCCCTATCCTCCCCTTCGAGTTCGGTGCACCTCCAAGCACCTTAATCCCCATTTTGAATGAAATTCGAAAAGAAATTAAAAAAAATCAAAATTCCTGTTGAAATTATGTATTTTGACGTTAGATTCGAGTTCAGTGCACCTCCAAACACCCTTATACTGATTTTAAACAAAATCAGTAGAAAACTGAAAAAAAATCAAAATGACCGCTGAAATCATGCATTTTGATGTTAGATTCGAGTTCAGTGCACCTCCAAACATCCGTAACCCGATTTTAAACGAAATCGGTATAGAACTGAAGAAATTCAAGATGGCCGTCGAAATTAGGCACCTTACGAAGGTATTATATGCGGAAAGTGTTTTTTCTAAAATATTTTAATAACCGCCATTTTTGAGCGCGTGTCACGTTTCGTTTCCCCTTAAGTAAAATATGTGATGTGTGTGTTGTTTTCCTTTTTTTGTTGATAATTTAGGTGGGACTGGATTAAACGAAAGTATTAGCCCTTCTTATATCTTATATTCCAAGGCAGAACTTCGATATTGGAAAATGTTTCATCAATTTCATCCGAAGTGAGAGAGAATTTATCTTACTTCGGCCACACATACACGCCCACGATGCACTTCTATCGGTTTATCTTTTCGGTGTCCAGCGCGATTAATTAAAACTTCGATTGTGCCAGTATTAGGCTCATTTACAGCTTTGTCTTATCATATACTAGCTGGTGTGTACCCGGCCTTGCTCGGGGTTATGAATTATTTGGAGTAAAATTTTGAACTTGCGAGTGTAAACTGGGTGTAATTTTAAGAGTTAGTGTTAAGAATTTAAAAAATGTTTATTTTTTTACCATAAAAACTTTTTACATAGAGATATAATAATAAAAAATAAATACAAGATATTAAAAAGGTTTATAATATTTTGGTATCCCCCCACCCCTAATCCTACAGGTATCCCTACCCCCTACCATACCCCTTTCTCCACATCATTCATTCAATATCCTTATGACCCTCTCCATCTCTCGTAAACATACTCCCTAAAATACACTCACTCATCCACTTGCTCCAAAAACCTATTCGTAAGGTGTCCACAAATGCTTTTTTCAATAAAATTAAACTACGAACCTATTATCTGGAACTTGGATTGTAGAACAACAAAAAAATAGCATCGGGGTGTCCGAACTCGTAGAACCGAGCTCGTAATTTCAATTTAATTTTTAACTGAAGTCGATTGTTCCATTTTTGTTCCCAATACGTTTCGTTTAGAAACATGCATTTAGCCCTTTGCTCCCTTCGATGACTTCCGGAGGTCAAGTTGAAGTATACCACATTGTTACTGTTAAAAAAACTAGATCTCACTGTGTTTTATTCGATCCCGTAACCCATTCCAGCTCTGAGATATTTCGTAATAATGAAATAAACAAACAAACAAACCAATGTACATGTACATTAGATATTTCGTAACATTTTGCATTGTACTAGTACTAGGCCCGTGTAATCATAACAAGAAAAATAAACGAATGATAAATGATTTTTTTTACATTAACATTCAGTAACATTTTGACACAAATAATGTTATACATAGGAAATTAATAGATAAAGGCGTTCCCTACTTGCTACGCTAGTAGTCCATTTCGTTTCGGGGTAATATAAAATAAGCAATTTTAGAAATTTATTTAAAAATTTACATTTAAAAACAGCATTTATATATTTTTGTATAATAAAAATTAACATACTCATCACAGTTTAATATAAAAACATTACAGAAAGGGTTAAACAACGCAGGAATAAATTTACGAATTCATTTTATTCATAATATAAACGTATACATTTGTTTTCAACCGCTCTAATTCAGTATAATAATCTCGACCGGTTTCGGAAGTGCCCTTCCTCGTCTTTAATTTAAAGTTTTAATATATTCCTGATGAGGAAAGGGTACTTCCGAAACCGGTCGAGATTATTATATTGAATTAAAGTGGTTCAAAATAAATGTATGCGTTTATATTATAATTATAACATGCCACAAAGTAAATGCTTTTTACAAATATTTAATTTAATTTAATTTACGCGATGATATGGATGATATTTTCAGCAGCCGAAAGATTACCGAATAAAGGTTTTTTTTAAATCTTGTATTGAATACATTTCGTTTACAGGGTGTATTTAGTTGGGGGTGTAACCTATTGTATATGAAGGAACTCAGGAAATTATGTTATCTTTGTCTGAATACAGAACGAGTGGAGGGTACTTGCAGAAGACCCATTGTCGCGATTCTGGTACTACATCCATGGGACAATGATTTGTTTAGGTTGGGTTGTTCTCAATAGTATTTCAATAAACAGTAAATAAATAATTGGCCGATCGAGAGAATTTGGCATTCTTTATATAGTGCTTCGGTGGGATGTCTGTAAGATGTATCGAACATAACCTTTAGTACTGCCCGTTGCGCTCTTTTGAGCGGAAGTAGGTTTGAGGATGCTGCATCCCCGAGATAAATATGCAATATGAAATGATGGATTCACAAAGAGCGTAGTATACAGTCTTAATTAATTTATTACCAAAGACAGATCTTGATATTCTGAAGAAATAAATAAATTTGGGTACCCAGGCCGAAAGTTTATCTATATGAGTACCCCAGCACAGACGGCTTTCAATGTGTATCCCTATATAGTATTTTATTGTCACCACCCTTTTCTATTTTCTGGCAGGAATATGAAGAATAGCCTGGGGTTCAATTCTGTATGTGAATCGAAAGTTTGGAGTCCAGTTAACCTCTGATGTCAATGGAAAGCATATTTGTTTTGTTTTTGAGATGTTCAGTGTCAATAGATTATTTTTAAGACATTCACTTACTTTCCTCATTCCTTTCTCGGCTAGCTTCCCTGCCTTTTCCCAGGAAGAGGCTACAAATATAATAGCTGCATCATTAGCAAAGATAACTATTTGGCAACCTTGCGGTTTTATATCACAATATTATTTATGCATACCAAGAAGACTAGGCCCAACATTCTGCCCTGGGGAACGCCATAATCATAGTATAGTCGCCATAATCATAAATATAGTCGCTCAATTTACATTTAACGCGGATTCTTTGTTACCGATTGGATAGATAGCTATGGAACCATTCTAGCGGAAGACCTCTGATACCAATAACTTCTAGTTTTTTTAGCAGATTTTTGTTGAAACAGTGCCGAGTGCTTTGGCTAGATCTAGGAAGACACCAATACATCGATTCTTATCATCAAGACTTCTTGAGATATATTCAGTGAGAGTAGCAACTGCGTCTCCCGTGGACCTGCCGCTTCTAAAGCCGAACTGGTTGGGGTAGTAGATATGTTTAGTTTCTAGATAGCTATCTAGTCTATATTTAACTAGTTTCTCAAAAATCTTTGAGATACTTTCTAGGGTGGATATTGGCCTATAGTTAGAAACCTCGCTTTGATCACCTTCTTTATAGATCGGTGTGACCACTGATTCTTTGAACTTTTGAGGAAACGAACCTGTCGACGTGCTGAGGTTACAGATGTGGGTGATGGGCTTTAGCGAAGAAGTTTTACTTTCCTGGAGCAGTCTGGTAGGAACCGTATCTGTACCGGGGGCAGAGTTTGTTCTGAGGCCTGAGATTATTTTTGTGAGATTTCTTATGCGTGTGTTGGGTGCAAGAAAAATGAGGACTGGGTGTTCTGTTAATTTGCATTATCAATAGAATAGAATCATAGAAGTATTTTATGCAACTGGAAATTAAAAAGATTTTTATGCAACCAGGACTCGAACTCGGGACCTTCAGAGTTTTGGGCGTGTGCTTTACCAACCAAGCTTTCCCACCAACCTTCAGACTCGCAGTATTTGTCCACTACATAAAACAGTGTGATACGAGATGGCAATGAGCTAAAACGCCGTTGAAAGAACTCGCCCGCCCGGAAGGCTCCGCCGCAGCGCCCAAAGGGAAAAACCCCGTGCGCCATGCCGAGTCAATCACAGGCCGCCGGACGCAAGGGACGGGCTCCCGAAGAAACCGCCGTCGAGTTCGACAGGCGTTCAAAAGGGGGGATTTTGGCTACAGAAGGCAGTTCTCCCGGAGCTGCAGACTCCCGCTGTTACCAGCAAATAGCTGCCAACCCCCCACCACGGACTTTCCACCCGTGGAGTGCTTACCTCGACTTACCTCCGGAAAGGGAAGTCACCGCGGAGTGAAGTTACCCAGTGCCTTTGTAAACTAAAGTCAACTCCGTGAAGTTACCGAGTGCCTTTGTAACTAAAGTCACCTCAGCGAAGTTACCCAGTGCCTTTGTAAACAAAAGTCAACTCCGTGAAGTTACCCAGTGCCTTTGTAAACTAAAGTCAACTCCGTGAAGTTACCCAGTGCCTTTGTAAACTAAAGCCAACTCAGTGAAGTTACCCAGTGCCTTTGTAACTAAAGTCAACTCAGCGAAGTTACCCAGTGTCTTTATAAACTAAAGTAAACTCAGTGAATTAGACACTCCATAGAATTAAGTCCAAGTGAATTCAGTGAAATAGACACTCTTTAATATTAAGACTTAGTACCTAGTGGACGTTATATGATTATTATAAAATAAACAAAGATTAGACTACCACGAATTGTTTCTCTGAGCCCTATTGATATTACCCACCTATCAATTGGCGCCCAGCGTGTTTGTCAAGTCAGTGAACAATGTTTAAAAAAAAAAAAAAAAAAAATTAAATACATAAATTCAGTGACTACCCTATGGGAAAGACAAGA
>JAHDVE020003012.1:0-34224 GCA_022606495.2 Halesus radiatus | reverse complement strand
AAAACTGGTCAATAAGAGCAACTATTTCTATGGCCGTCAAACATCTGAAATATGGCAACACTGATGACATCTACATTTACTAAGACGCCGGTATTCCCCAATAAAATCATTTACTTCCTGTTGTTCGGCTAGATTAGACTAGATTATCTCCCTTTATCTCGTGTTCTAATTTATATAATGCAAATTTAATCATAAACTTTTATAAAGTTGTACAAGTAAACCAACTTCTGTTAACCATTGGTGAGTAGCTTTATTAATCACATATCCTAACACACTCTCCATTATGTTAAATAATAATATACTCCACTTGTAGGAATCTATTAATACATTTTTTTTTATTTTTTATTTTTTTTTTTTATTTAATATAATAATTTTTTTTACAGAGAGTATATAAAAATAAGACATGATTCATATAGTGTAACAAAAAATATAATATAGCTATTCCTCACCATAAAGAAACAAGGTTCTTGTGTTTGGTGAGTGATTATCGCTTAATTAATCAAATCATAACTTAAATATAATCATAACGAAATATTGTTGTACAATAGCAGGAAAATATGAATTTGTCGTGTAAATTTTGTAATTTATCACTAGTAATAGTATTAAAGAAAAAGAAAAGAAAGTAGAAGAAAAGAAGAGAAGATAATAATAAAAGACAAAAAAATCTAATAATAATAAAAATTAATTTTTTAAATTGTTAGAGTAGTTTGAGGTAATTTTTTAATCTATGTTGAAATTCATGGATATTTTCTATAATTTTAAGATCAGATGGCAGATTGTTAAAAAAGTTATTCCTAGATATAGGTATGTGTTTTGCGTATGCTTAGTATTGAATGGCGGGATTTTAATGTTTTGTTGATACCTTGCGGATATATTAAATTGTAATTTATTTAACGTTTTTTCTTTAAAGATTTGAATAATTGCATATTTTTATAAATTTTATCTACTGTAGGTACATTGAATATTGTAAAAAGCTTTTCAGTGGAAAATGATGATGGTTTTTTTAAAATTACCTTTATTATCAATCTTTGAATTATTTTAAGTGGACCTAAAATATTATCATATGTTCCCCCCCAGCCAATAATTCCATATTGTAAAATAGACTGAACAATTGCATAGTACACTCTTTTTACATAATAATAAAAGAAAATTCACATGTCTCATATTAAGATAATGCTTGTATAAACCACCCAACCCCCCACCTCAACAATAGCTGTCAAATACCTACATAATTTTTATGTTTTTAGGTGAATTTAAAAAAGTCGGTTCCGCACAGATGTATCATAGGGAAACTGATAAAAGGCACATTCTTCTACGAAGTGTTCTGTTGTTTGAATATGTCAACATTCACAAAGTTAGGAATCATTTAGGACCCATGTATGCATCATATACGCACAACGGCTGTGGCTGCATCGGATGCGGTTTAATGAGGTCCACGTTTTCCGAAGGAGAGAGAACCCTGGTAGCTTAATAGTAGGATCCACAAGAAGGTGCTTGTTTTTCGCCACGACTCTTCAGGGGAGTATCGTGATAGCAGCAGTCTATCGTATTAAGTATACAGTAAAAGAATATGTAAATTTATTGATACTTAATAAATTATAAAACTATTATGAAATAACAGGATTACCCTTTTTAAAATGTAATTATTAACCCTAAGTAAGGGAAATTTGATCTTAATTTGGTAAATTCTACAGTGCGGCAGCGGTTTATATTTTTAATGATTTTTTCTTAGGCCGCTCTCTGACGGTTCGGTAGGGAATCGATATAAAACGGGTGCAGCAAAAATGTAGGAAATGTTTCGCGATATTTCCCCCATAGACTCTCTGACGTGTCTGCAGTGATTTGTAGCTGCCAGTAAATTATCGGTATTGCAGATTTTTGTTATTAAATTTACCGCAGAATGTTATAGGATCTTTCAGAATTAAAATCGAAGAGTGAATCAAGTGAAGACGACTCTCTGGTTTTCGATTTATTTCTTCGAACGAGACAAAAAAGGAGGAGGTTGTAGATCCACCCCAATATCGAACGTAATATTCATTGTAGATTATTTATTGCTGCCAGGGAACTGTCCGGAGATGATGTCAAATTTCGGAACATGCCCCGAATGTCAAAAAAACAAACATTCCAAGAACTGGTCCAGTTACTTCATGTATTCGTCCGTTATACCCTTTAGTGAATATCTCTATAATTTATAGTTATAAAGGCATGCATATTTCTATACCTTGAGAATTGAAAGCTGTTTTCATATAATAATATTAAACAAACAAACTTCAACAAACAGTGTTTGGACGTTATGTACTTTTTTACTGTTTCCTTGTATACCAATATTTAAAATTTAATCACTATTTTTTCCTCTAAGTATTATTTGAAAGTTTATTTACCTTCTGTTACTCTATTTAGAAATTGTGCACTTTTTCTCCAAATTGCTTCGATATTAATACTGTCTGTATCTGTATTTTCTCAATCAAAAAAATATATATTAGCCGAAACTTCATATCCCGCTCCATGTTTGAACTCAATGGATGAATGGCGCGTGAACGATCGATACTAAGTGCATAGGTTTACTGGATGCGTGTTTACCAAGAAGATATTGAATTGTTGTCCCGCTTGTGGTATAACAGAAGTACGTCGCGCCGCTCCCGCTTCCCCCCCCCGAGTCGTGAGCTAACGCCCATTGAAATGTATGGCGCAGTGACCCGTCGGTATCACGCATGAGGTTTATGTTGATTCCCTACCGAATCGTCTTACTTTCAGAGTTTAGACTGGGTAAGGAAGTCGCCAAATTGATCGCTTTTTTTAATTTAACAATATCAAATAAATTAAAGATACGAAAATTGCACAAATGCATTAAACGTTAGGTTAACGCACGTGATGTTAGTTAATGAGTTGAAAGTGTCAGATAGCGATGATAAAACGCGGGCCCCGGGCAATAAGGGCAAACTTGGCCGGGCCTAATCCAATCGTATTTTCAGATTTCAGCCACTAATTACTACGGCTGAGGGCGGTGATGAAAAACTTCACAAAGAGACCATGTTGCATAACTGGGAGTAACATTTTCATATGGATGAAATGTTGTAAGCCTCAACTTTGATGACGATCGGGGTAAAAACTATATTCGGTTAAAAACGTTTTTTTTTAAGTATAGAGCACATATATAGGCAGTAATTAATTAAACAAATTTGTACGCATAGTTTTGGACGTGGGAGCATGCTTTTTAAAATTTTATCCCTCTGTAGAGATAATACTAAAAATATGTTATCTAGATTCTATTTTCTAACCGTTCAAAATTATGTGGAATTCTTCCAAAAAATTATTTACATATTAAATAAAACATACACGTTGTTTTAAACAAATTAAGTTAATTATTAAGAATATTACTGTTAATTCTAAAACCACGGCTATTTAAACATTCATGGTTTTATTTGATTCTAATATTGACATAACAATATGTTACATAGTTTAATATTGACATAACAATATGTTACACAGATTAATATTGACATAACAATATGTTACATAGTTTAATATTGACATAACAATATGTTACAAAGTTTAATATTGGCATAACAATATGTTACATAGTTTAATATTGACATAACAATATGTTACATAGTTTAATATTGACATAACAATATGTTACATAGTTTAATATTGGCATAACAATATGTTACATAGTTTAATATTGGCATAACAATATGTTACATAGTTTAATATTGACATAACAATATGTTACATAGTTTCGTCTTGTATTTTGTCTGCTTCCTTTTGTATATCCCAACTATATATATATATATATATATATATATATATATAGTTGGGATATATATATATATATATATATATATACTCAATCTATGCATTTTTGTATAATTTTACTTTTTGCCCTGACGTAGCTTGAGATAATCGAAAACTGCTGGTGTTAATTTAAAAATAAATAGGGGGTTCAAAACAAAGTGTTCGTCATATTTAAAAAAAAAGTCAAACCACAAAGCAATTGCTTCTATGAAAACATAGATTTTTTTATGGCAAAAATTTAGAAAAAAAAATTTTTTTTTCATACTAATGAAATACCCGATTAAGGTTTTTAATTTTAAATTTTTCGCATAAACTACATTTTCCTTCCATAATAGTTAAATTATGCATTATGATCGTTACATTAAATTTTTGAACTCGCCTTTACAGCTTACCTAGCTTTTATGTCCTTACTTTTTTCTGGTTACCTATTTAAAAAAAAAAAACAATAATATTTGGATGATTTGTATAAACCCATTTTTGTCAAAACTTATTTCAAGGGCGCTTTTTCGTATCCTATAATGATATGTACTTAAAAGTTGGTCTGTTTTCTTTCTACTTTTTACGATGAAGTAAAAAAAAAAAAAAAAATTGTGCAAGTTCCACAGGCGTTCAGCTTTGAAATTTATAACCAATTCTTAGTAACTCTCATCAATCCGAAGACAAGAATGATTTTTAAGATGTCGGCACTCCAATCTCATCTGTGATCGACCTCAGCTTCTTTTTCGGAAAAGAAGCAACTGTTCTAGACACACTGAATGAGCTTTTACGATAGCGAACTATGGACAAGTTATACACAAGGCGTCATGGACACACTCCGAGTACAATATAACTACGTTTACAGGGCGCTGTTCGGCCTCCCTTGGCAACGCAGCGCCTCGAAGATGTTCGCAAAGGGAAGGGTGCATGGGCTTTCTGCTTTGATGCACCACAGAATAGCCGTGACGAATCAGCGCTACCGGAGATCGGAAACTCTTGTCCAGGTCGTCGCCCAGTGGCAGGGCGCGCCCCTACAACATCGATGGAGAATTTCCCTCAAGCCACCGTAGCGTAAGTGCTAAATATGTTTTTTTTAATTTTTATATTCTATTTCCACATCATATAATTTATTTTATTTTTAAATATATTCTTTTTACATGCCAGATAGAGTAGCACTCACCGCTTTGTTCTGCTGTAATAAAGACAATATAATAATAATTATTTTTCCTATCCAAGCACAACATTCTATGAAACTGTAAGTCCAACGGTCATATTTTAGTTGTGCTAGGTGTCTAGCATAATCCGACTTGAGGTTAGGTCTGAATAAATTTTTAAAAAAGTCTTGTTCTGTCACTTTTCAGAGAAAATAAGTTTAAGAAGACACTTCCGCATCACTGTCATTTAATATTTTTTTTATCCTTCAGCTGAACCCTTAACTATTGTATAATCAAAGGCTATGGAAGTAATTAAGTGTTTCACGAGGGTCTAATCGAAACGATTAACCTCGAAATTCATGGACTCACTTCATTACCTAATGATAGAGAATGAATTTTATTTTTATTTGATCTCCGTAGGGCGGGGAACGAATGGTCATTATTATTATTGGTATGGAAATGAGCGGATCCTTTACATTTTAAAGGATATTTTGTGCTAGAGAAAGTAGCGTTGTTTTACATTATGCACAGGGACATTTGAAGGAAGTTTAGAATCTAAATAAAAGCTAAATATATATATATATATATATATATGTATTGTACGAGACGTGTAGGACCCGCTCAAGAAAAATAGTGTAAATATTTAGGTACCCGCACACAGGGATGCACGACTATTGTGATTTGCGAATCCTAGAGAGAAAGGCGTTTGGTAGTTTTCATATGAAGATGTTGTCACTTCGAGCGTACTTGCCTTATGGCACCACCCAATATGGCCGGTCGCTAAGGTAGTGGGTGGCGACGTCAACAGTTGCTGCGTGTAGAAGACTGTTCTTGTCTGGTAGCGGCAGATAGGGGTATCCAAGGGAAGACATGTTGTCCATTCTGCGATTGAATTGAAAAGTGAACATGAACGTCGCACATTATGTGCACGTGTTGTGAAATTTCGGCTCGGTTTTGTATTTGTGGGACAATCTTGACTTGATTATTCCGAAATTGTACCATAACTATTTTTATTTCACAAAGCAACTGAAATTTAGGAGTATTTTTGTGTAATTTTTAATAATTTATAGAATTAATAAAGTAGAAAAATTACTATATTTAAACCACTGATTTAATATATAAATGTCTACATGTTTCAGAAGCAAAACTTCCCTCATCATGATAAAAAAAATATATTCAACATAATGACAGGTATAGACAAACATTAAGCAAACAGAACAAATTATAATCATAAAAAAATTAAACTTATTTATTTATTTGTTTGATTATACGCCCACTGAACTTTTACATTAATAATAATAATAATTGGATCATTTGCATAACGCCGTTTTTGTGAAAAATCACATCAAGGGCGCTGTACAAATATTACTTGCTAGGGTTTTTCTTATTATGTGCAAACAGATACATAAATATACTTACTTGGCAGGTCACTTCAGATTAATACGTTGAATTATAAAGGTTTAGCTTGGGGAGATATGATATTTGTACGCCCAGGACATAATATTAGAAACCACTGTACATTGCATGATATTGCAGTTACTATTTAAATCCTATTTGTCATTGTTAATATATTTAATGGAAGGTTATTGTCAAAAGAAGAGTTGGCATTTATTTGAATTTTTTGTTTGTTTGAATTTTGGAACAAATTTTTAAAATGACCGACAAAAGCTAAAAAAACATATATTTATGCAAAATTGTATTTTTTTTTAATTATACGAATACCGCACAAGAGTCCCAACTGCTACCAACCATCTGTAGCAAGTTAGACTATGGAATCCCCAAGTGGGGAATGTAGTGAGGCTGAAGGTATTGAGGAGGGGAAGGGGAAGATGGGAAAAAACCTGGCTATTCATATCTGATCACCAAACTACTCCCAGTATCGCCCTGGTGGCCTTTCACCAGGGCGATACTGTGAGGATCTTCCACTTCGGAACGTGCGCAAATATACTATATTTTATTTTTCAATGAATTAGTTATAAAACAGATACAAAGCGTATTTCAGCATGTTGTAATTTAGATTACTTTAAAAAGCAAACTCTTTTTGTTTGGCTTCTGTTGCCAAAATGGACTTATGTAATGTAATTTTTGGCTAGTTCGTACTCACTAAAAAAAATTTGGGCGATTTATTTGTATGAATTTTAAACTAGTATATTTTACCACAAAAACACATCTTAGCTTTTAAAATGCTTGTAATAAAATTAAGATTAATTTTACTCGTACTAAAAATGGTTGGTTATTAGAATCTGGCTTCTTACGTTTTATTGTGTCCAAACTAAACCTAACCTAACCTAAGATATCCTAACATAACTCAACCTAACCTAATATGACCGTACCTTACTATGTTTTGAAAATATTTATTTTCGATAACTCAGGACTGTTTTTCTGTCAGAAAGAAAGTGTATGAAGTGTAAGCCAATTTTATTAAAAACATAATTTTCATCAAATGCAAAATTTTTATTGTGAATAGTATACCCGGAAAAATCATGCACTTATATTTGCTTGGCTATTAATTCAACCATATTCATTTCAGCGCCCTTGAGGTGATTTTTCCAATCCAATTATTATTATTATTATATGTAGGTACTATTATATTTCCTATATACACTAACGAAATAACATACTATTATGTACTTAGCTATTTTTTTATTAATTATTACATCGCCATCGTTTGCAGGTGGTTAATTAGTGGTTGCTTCAAATTATACGTAATATAGTCACGCGACAGTTCCCATGAATTAAAATATTAGGTATTGTAAAACGGATTTCCAATGATTCAACGTTTTTAATGTGTGAATGCGTAGATCTTTCGCAAAAACTGTAGGTACTCTCAGTATTTACTGCTCTGGTGAAAGCCAAAGCATTCAGAATAGAAGCGTTGTTTAAATAATTACTTTGGTCATGTTTGGTGACCAAATCTGAATAGTCAGGTACTTCCCAATCTCCTTCTTCACCACCTATTTCTTTTTCATCACTTTCGGCATGTAATGGTCTAACCATCATCATTTTCTTTTAATAGAACCCTGGAAAATATTTTTTTTATATGCATAACTTTCATGCTAGAAAAGCTAAAGGGAGCGACATCTATCGACTTGTGGAGAGTTTGATTACAGTGAATTATAATCCAATAATTTTGATTCATAAAACTCGTTGCAACATAAAACCACGAGATGGCAGTGAGAAGAAGGCGTTCCCTCTTATAAATAAACATCACAGGATTGGGTGAAATCAACGAAAAAGTTACCAATCAAACGAGCGTTTACATAAACAACAATTAGTGGTGACAGGACAAAGGAAATATTAATTATTTATGTGAATCGAAAGGGTTCAGATCAACGGCCTATAATGTAAACATTTCACTAGCGGTCGAACAGGACGAGAATAGGTCGTGAACTTTAAAAGGAAACAATGGGAAATGCAGAGATGAATAACCATTGAAAATGGAAGTAGGAAGTAAAAATAATACGCAAAATGTTAATTACAAATAAAAAAAACTACAAAGTGATGATTTATCTTGCACGGGGAAAGGTGTGTTTGCATTAGAATTTAGACAGAAAGACGTGTCATGTAAGGCTAAGCGGAAAAACAACGAATTAGAGAAAATAATTCAGAGAACAATAGCTTCAGCAGATGAAAAAGGGAAGAAACAAGAATTATACAGTATGGAAACTTCGGCAAACTTAAGAGGCGATTTAGGCGAGACTAATGTGAAATAGAAGTACAATTTTCTAATTTCAGGAACGTAGATAATTACAAGGGAGTGAGACTAGGCTGATTTTAGGTGATAAAAGGTATTAATTGAGTAGATTCGGGATATCAGATATTATGAAAATGTAGATGAGAAATGTATCAATCAATTATAAAATTTAAACTGAAGGAATTCAATAGAAATATTGAGATATATGGACTACTACTTTGAATATAGTTCGATACATTTAGGTAAAATTTTGAGGTTGTCAATGACTAATGTAAACAAGGCGACAAGAATTGTTTATTTAAGCGACCAGATGAACATGAAACTCAGGTGATAAAGAGACAAACAAACAATTAAGTTTATACAGGGAAGATAGGAATATTTATTTAAGGAAAAGTAAAAAAAAATAATGAGTTTTCGATAAACTCTGATTTATATCGGTTTTTTACAAAAGTAATGGTTATTACCCATAATAATGAGTAAGCTAATGTGATATTGAGTTAGAGTGGAATGGAGAAAGGGGAGTGGCCAGAAAAGAAGTGAACGAACTCATATCTACCAGGTTTGGGGTAGGTAAATCGCAGGTAAAAACGCCAATAAATTAATACATAAAATTATTAAAGGTAGTGAAAATTCAATTAAGGATGATATCAATCGACCCGGATGAAAGTATAAGCAGACGACAGGTACATGCAAAAGGTGTAATACAGTTAGACCAGGAAGAAGCAGTGCAACACATTGAAAAAATCATTCTGGAAAGGTATATTTATTAACTCAGGCAGGTGAGGTGGGGAAGAAATTATAAAGTGTTTGCACCAATATTAGGATCAATTGAGAATTGCACGAAAATATGCGTTAATCGAATATTCACATGTTAGATCAGAGAAAAACCATGTTACCATCGGAAAATTCATAAATAAAAAGATATCGCATATCAAGATAACCAGGGACTAAGGGAATTTCTAAAAATTGAACGATGTGAAGAAGGCGCTTCTTTAAATAAAATTCAATAATGACATAGTGGTTATGATTACGAGATACCCGAGTTCATAGGCGACCAAAGAATAAGCGATAGATAATATTTTCAGAAAAAAAAAAACATGAATCGAAATTTCCAATTCTATAATAAGGAACAGCAGGGCGATCTAGAGGAATGAACTAAATTTGATCCTGGCCGGAGTGAGGAAAAGTGATGGATTCAGAGGCGGGCCAGATTTTATCTAAATATTTACATTGAAGAATTACAGTCGAAATTAGTGTTACTTACATATAGGTTTACGAGTTGGAAAAGAACATAATGTAATGTAGGTATGGAATGGAGTTAAATCCTTTTGATTCTAAGCTAGGTATATAAGGAAATGTAATGAGAGAATAGGGAATTAGTCGCGAAGTACGCCGGGCGAGGAAATAATTAAATTACGTGCTGACCGATATTAAGTAATTGTTTTGTTTTTGGACTTAGGAAGTTTCATTTTGATTTGTTTCTTACAATTAAATAAAGTTTTAAATAAATTCTTTTGAATAGTTGTTGAATTGATTCAACAATAGTTTGATTTAATTCAATAATAGTTTGATAAATATTGAAGTTTCTAAAATTCATTATAATTAAGTTGATACTAAAAATTACTTCTGTGAATTAATTAAAATTGGTGGTTTTAAGTGAAATTATAATAATCGAAAGTGTTTATAAATAAAGTGTTTGAATCGAAGTCTTCTAAAATTCATTATATTTAAGTGAAGTGATATAAAAAAGTGACCCAGTAAATAAAGTGTTTTGTGTTCGAATTAATATTGTATTAAAATAAATTCTCTTGTTGATCTAATTTTCTCAAAACTGTTAGAGCAATGTGATAATAATAATAATTTAATAAATATTGAAAATTTCTAAAATTAATAATGTTATTTGTTTAAAGATTTTTAAAATTAGCTTCTGTGAATTAATTAAAATTGTTTAAATGAAATATGATTTAATTCATATTTTATGTTGAACTGAATTTATTACGAGTTTAAGAAAATTAAATATAATTGCGTTTAAAATAATTTAGTGAAAGTTTAAAAACAGCTGAGTCTTAGTTTCACATAATTCATTTTAATACTTAGTGTGGGATTAATTTCGTAAAAGAAAAATAATAAAGCTCTAAAATATTACCAAGCGTTCGGTTTACGGATTTAATTAATAGTTAGTAAAGAGAATTACGTGAGTACAAAGAATAAAATAGGAAAATAAAACAACAAAAATTAAATATTATCTAATAAAATTTGGATTTAGAGATCATTAAATTTGAAGAAATAGTACAAATCGGTAGATCACGAATTGAAATTAGGAAACACTAGATTGTATTAAGTAAATATTTCTAAATTAGATTAAACATACCAGGCAGGGAAGTCCAATATTTTCCCAAACCTCGTAATTGGCGTGTATAACCCGTCTGGAAAAATTATGAAATTTGTCGGGAGTTCAGGTGAGTCAACCATTTAATATAAAAGTTTTCAGGTTCTCCCGGGGAAGGCGAGGACGGAGACATGAATTATATTTCTAATGATTTATAAGTACATGTATTGTATATATGTGTATATATATATATGATTATATTTAATGTTTAATATATAGGTCAATACTATACGACCGTTATCTATCATGAGTAAATGTTTTGTATACTTGATCAAAGCCGTTCTAATCAAATAATTATGTTCAAATACATTTTGGGGTACCCGAGCGGTATGTCTAGCTCCATTAAATATTTTACGATAATCCTCTCTTTTCACATTGAATTATAATTAAACGAGTACTAAAGATAATTCAATTGTCTCACTCAATACCAGTACTTGAATTTAAATATTCAGAAATATAATTTTTACATAAATACATCTAGGTATTTATAATAATTTCCGTTAGATACTTACCTGTATAAACCTCTCTTTTCGCATTGAATTATAATTAAACTAGTACTATAGATAATTCAATTGTCTCACTCATTACCAGCACTTGACTTTTAAATATTCAAAAATACCTATTTTTTTCCATAAATACATTTAAGTATTTATAAAAATTTCCGGTAGATACCTAAGCCTTTACTAAGAGTATATATGTGTGTATGGATATATATATATAAAGAAAGTGTATAATGTATCTATCAAATCTATATGGCCGTTATTTATTTTATGTTTATTTATATACAATGTTTAATATATATATATATAAAACCATTTATTATATTTATGTATATGTCCTATAAAAACTGTTTATTTTATTAGTATATATTTTCCCTAACACTTAAATTCGAAAACTAACGTTACTAATTATAAACATCCCAAACGATTTTTATTAATTCAAAGATCGTTATCATTCTAAAACAAACCAATGAATCCTAATTGTTATGCTTCCTGACGGGGGTCTCTGACACTTAATAACTGTCGCATATCTCAATGACACACTTCCTCGACTGTTATTAAAACTAGGTCAACATTCCAAACCACACCCTCTTTTATCGAAGTATGTAGATACGTATAAGTATATATATATTCGAATTTCAGTACATCTTACGAAGAATAAGTACCTTAACAAACGTCGACATTTAATTGAACTATCATCTTTTGCGATGAACTATCATCTTTTGCGATGAACTATCATCTTTTAGAAATCACGTATTTGTAGTTTGCGTACATACATATTTTTATAGCGCCATTTTCGTAGAAAGATTCAATTCAAAGGCGCTCCACTCCCGTTCGAACATATTGATGAATTCAACAGAACAAACAAAAACCCACATTACTAGAAATGTCAAAATAAGCATAATCATTCGTCGACAATACGTTCCCAAGTTATGTTATAAAATTAATTTTATCTTCGACTTAGGTTTTCAAGGTTCAGGCCTTGCAAATTTTGGGCTTTTGGAGTCCTACCTTTTCTCCAAACAAAAAATCAATCTACAGTTAAATTCAAACTACATGAGATAGCAGGGTCTCATTAAATCAACCTGTCAACCAAACCAAAAGTAATCTATTATATATATTGTATTATCACTTTTACGTATATTCTTATGTAATATGTCTGAATATCTGGCACAGATTCACGACCTGTGTTGGAGATGTCAGATCCACAATTTTCTGGGAAAACTGGAGTATTGTGGATTATAAAAACTCGTATTGTTTACATATATTTATAATTTGTACCTATCGATTGGGCAGAGATAATTGCTGATTTAAGCGTGGTTATCTCTGAACTCTTGATGCGGGGGACGGCCTTTCAACCCGGACCTTGCAAAAATTCGCAAGTATATAATGTTGTTTGACGAGGGGACGGAACCGGTTTGATCTCCTTTAAATGTAACTGTCTGGAGGACGGGAATTCGGAGGGTCTCGGACCCATGGATAAGGAAGGTGCTCTTTCCGTCGCGGTACAGGGGATGACCAATAGCGCACGAACTAAAAGAAGAGGTTACGTATACCGATTTGGTCAGGCTGTACGTCTGTGAAGAGAGAGTTACTGACCGGAAACGTGGTCATCTGAGTACTTTAGGGGTAGGTCTGGAGCCGAATTACAGCAAAACAAACCGTATTCGATCTCTCGTCATAACAAAAGCTGTGTAAACTAAAACCTAATCATGTAATTTTCCCAAATTTAGGAGAGGATGGAGATGGCGCCAAAACAAGTAAAACTGTACCTTTTAACCATGAAATTCATTGAAACTAACCCATGTAGAATAACACTTAGTACGATGAGGAAAGGCGATAATACTGTGATCATTACATTTATGTATACCAAATTTAAAATCGAAACTACGTCGTATTATATAGATCAGGAATAGTGCAATTAGTATAGCCCAGAAGCTAAGTTTTCCCATTAAAACTCACGATAGAAGAAAAATAGAAAATTTAGGGGTAAAGTTAGGAAAATGCTAGTCTTCCTATAGGAAATTAACGTAGATTGCATAGTAGGATAATAATAGAGAGTTCAGAACATTAAAGTCTAAGATAGGAATGTTAGGAATACGAATTCTGTCAATGGTATGCGAGAGTCTGCCTACGCTACAAAGAATAGGGGTTACCACAAATAAGGCCTTGTTTTTCCAATAGTCTGAAACAAAAAACAACACAACGTAGACTCCGGAAAAGCTTGGGAAATTGACCACATTGGAGTGCAAAATTTCCGTGAAAATCATGAAAATCGGAAACACTCGAATGTTAGCATAGGGCTAGACGTTACACGCTGGCCAAGGAGGAGAAAAACCTCAAATTGAAAGGAAAACTACAAAGAGTTTTCCAATCACATTAGTTAGGAAAATTTAAGGCAGCAGTAGAGGAGTCATCTTAAATCGGTGGCGCGAACGAAAGTCTATTGCTAAATTAAATCATAAACGAAGGAAGGACGGGCCATCACATCTTTAAAGCCTAGTGGGGGGGGGGCCATCTCAGGCATCACAAAATACCCTAATCGGGGTTGCCATAGTCCCACTGGCCCTGAATAGTTGGGATTATTGTTCAGCAATCACGAATGGATTACAGTACCCTACAAGACTGCTCACAAACGTCTGAAGCTAGTGAGACTATGGCATCCCAAATCGGGGTATGTGTGAGGTTGAAGTTATTGGTTAGGGGAAAGAGATGGGGAAGAGGAATGTGGGGAAGTACCTGACTATTCATATCTGGTCACCAAATACGACTAAAACTATTTCTAGTGATCTTTCACCAGGGCGATACAGAAAGTATCTAGACATGAAATGACTTAAAAAATTCGCAATGAAAAATCTGAAAAAATTTCTCCAAATAACGCCAGAGCTTACTGTTCTAGAGGTTCAGCTGCTTGAAAACAGATTTCTTCGTTATAGTTAAGTTAGACGATGTTCATAAATGAATGCTACCAAGCGGTGCAAGATCGTAGTTTTCAAACGAATCAAAAAATTTATAACCTTTACTTTCTGGAGATTGTAGATTAGATTAAACTCAATTGCAAATCTCTTCTACTCTAAAGAGCATTTCGACGACGATGTCAGGAAACTATTTTTTAAGCCATACTGCCCTGTACACATCTGAGTTGTGGACACGATACTTAGTAGCGCAATGGGACAGCCTGAAGTGTACTACAACAACGCAACTTCCAAGGTTCTGCAGTGCTTTTACGATGTTCACTCAAGGGAGGGTCCACTCATTCCCCCCCTTACTTCGCCACCGACTAGCCAGCTTCTGGGGCAGGACACGAAAGTCAACCAGCGCCATTGTCGTGGCTGCATCCGAATGGCTCAGCTCTCCACTCAATAAGCGATGGATGCAGATGATGCCGCTACCACCCTGAAAGACGATACCTTAAATTAAATTTATTTAATTTATTCTATGTTATTATTAACTGTTATGTTCTTCATTTTCCCTCTTTAATTTTTATGTAATTATTATTTTTTAGTTAATTTAAAAAAAAAATGTTTTTAATTTTTTTTTATATTATTACATAACTTTTTTTATTCAATTAATTCCTCTGTTTATATTTGTATATATCTTTAGCCGTGTTTTGTGACCAGATCTGAATAGCCAGGTACTTCCCTATCTTCCTCTTCCCCGCCTCATTCCTCTCCCTGTTACTTTCAGCCTCGCAACATAACCCAATTAGGGATGCCATAGTCTCACCGGCTCCAGACGGCTGTGAGCAGTTGGGACTCTTGTGCGGTACTCACATAAAAAAATCTACATGTGCTTTCGAAAAACCGCTACCCATATCCCTTTCCCACCCTTTATAGCAGTATTTTGGTATTTCTTAATGAAATTTTGCACACTTGATATCACAATTTCAAATTTTATTCCAATCCATTCAAAACCCGGGCAACACCGGGTACTTCATCCGATAATAGATCTACTCTATAAAGTCGTCTTCGCAATGTGGTCTAACCACAGTTTATTGGCATTTAACACCGAAAGAGCTGTCGCAATAATTAAAATCTAGTATACTTTAAAAACTTAATAATAACATTACTAAATTTGATTTACTTCAAATATATATATATTTTAAACTTAGTAGGTTATCTATATATAAAAAAATCAATGTAAGTTTGTTTGTTTGTTTGTTTGTCCTCGATTTTTTCGAAAAAAACTGGACAAATAAAATAGCACAGTTTGTTCTTATTAGTGCCGGGAAGGTTCAAAGTGTAGTTTGAATGAAATCCAATATATAAAACATTTGTCATAACGTTTCAAAATTATTACGCAAAACATTGAACCCGCCATGTTTTATTTAGGTTAACTCATAGATATACCATAACACTCTTTTTAGCCACAGATTGCATATTCAAAAGAAGTTTTTTTTGGTTAGAATATTTTCAAAATGGAAAACACGAGTAGGTACCTACTTAAGAACTTTATGGTTTAGATATATTTTGAAAACGTAAACGCTTGGAAGGAAATAAAATATTAAAATTATGGCACCCTAATGACAAGTGAAAAATCCCGATCAAGGCCAGGTACACATCACCTAGTTACTGTATAAATAACTTCGTAATATTTTTTAATTGGTAAAAAATTTCTTTTATATATTATTTTCGGTTTTCTTTCTAAACTGCTTCATTTAGTTGTGTCCACTTCATTGTTTTTATGTTAATAATATCTTATTATGTCGTTATATAACCCCTACACCAATCTAACACACAATAACACTTTACCTAAAACACGCGAACACCTCGGCGCTAAATCACTTACAAACAGTAACTCATAACTTCACACTCCACCGTCATGTTTATGTAAGGAAAATTATTTGCATTATTTGCACGTATTCATATTATGTATGGTCGAGTGTAGAAGTAAATAAATAAAAAATAATTTTAAAAGGTAGGAAGTATGCGTGATCAGTACGCTCAAATCATGTATTATTTTTTAACAATTTATTTTTCAAGAAGATCCACTTCCTAAAATTCGAACGAAATCACGCACTCCTTGTGCAAAACTTGATCTACTTTGATCCTTGATCAAAGACTCGACAGAATTCAGAACTAAACTTAAAACTCATATTTTCAGACAATCATATCCATAAATTGAAGAAATTCATCCGTAAATTGCATATCTAGACTAGCGGTCGGTGCTCACCCAAAGTCACTTATAGAAAAAGTTAAAAAAATTCATCAAAAATTCATTCATTCATCGGTGTGCAAATGCGTCCACATCCCGCAAAACTGTAAATAACTAAAAGTGTAAAAAAAATATAAAAAAATGGTATTATCCATTAGAAGCTTCTTACGCTTTTTAAGATCATTTTATAAACATTTTCCAGTCCTAAAAAGTAAAAGTATTTCAAATAAATACCAACTCTTCTTGTGCCACCAATCTTCTAATAAATGTAACATCAAGAGAAAAATAGAAAAAGAGGATAAAATAGCAACTGTAAAAATATAATCTCCGTACTTTAATTTTCTAATAAAACTGTGTTCATATGAAGCGACCTGCCAGGTAAGTATGTTTTTCTGTTTCTGTTGGTGCATAACTAGATAAAGAATAGGAATTAAAATTTGTACAGCGCCCTTGAGGTGATTTTTCACAAGTAATCCAATTATTATTATTATTATTATTGTGCAGGTGGCGGGAAGGTCGAAATTCCCGGTCGCATATTTCGATTTACGTAAAAAACATCAGTAAAATTTGTATTTTATTTAATTTTGCAAGGTTCAGGCATAATTATTGAAACGTCTGTCGATCATATTCTAAAAAACGTAATTTGCCGCAATGTCGGAAAAGGAGAAGATTTTGCACTTTAAACATTTTTGAGGTATGATTATTTTTTTTTTTAAGTTTATAAAAATACTCACCAAAAAATACCAGGTTTAACGAAAGGCTGAGGTGTGTTCTATTTACAGTGTTTAATTAAATCTTTAATTATTAATTATTTTTATTGAGATTTAAGAACCTCATCGTAATATTTAATCATTGAAGAAGATAATATTAACATAACCTAAATGAAAGATGAAACCGGACAAAAGGACAGAAACTAAAAACTAAACTTGTCTGTATATGTAATACACGCCTGTAGCAACAACTATAATTGTTCATAAAATAAGAGTGTCGTTTGGATGAAAACGGGTTCGCAGTAGAATAATAACTATACCCCGTTGATTATGAAACCACGATTAGTCACAGTGGCGAATTAACATAGAAACACCATCAGTTAATTGGAGGAGAAAGAAAAATCCTCATTTATTAACCATCGAGTACGGCATTTACTTAGCTTAATGGTGTAAGAATTATTTAGTACGGGTTCTTATAAGATATCGCAGCTAATGTTGAGTCGAACACAGTACCTACGCAGATGCATTTCTTGCACATATCATGTAAAAAAAAATGTTATTCTACTTAAGAAATGAATATTTCATGATTAAATAATTCTTTTATTCATATAATGAAAAGAAATCACCGGAAATTTTTTCGAATATTTAAATACGATTAAAGTGTACGCTTGCTTTCTCTTTCTCGCTAATAAAGATAAGTAGGCGTAAACAAGATGAAACGCCGTTTCTCAATTAGGTTTACAAACATGTAGTACACACATGTGACAATACACCAAATCCCAAAGCCTCGATCACACGGAATGATTTCAACGCTTCTATTTGAATAGTGGCGTCGAAATTGCTTTTCGTGACAAGGTATTCGCCGCAAGTACTATCTTTTAAATATAAAAAAATATATTTTTTATATTAAAATTTTTAAATTAATATTTGGCTATATCTAATTAAAATTTTTCATTTTAAGTTTTAAATGTAATTTTTTAATTTTATACTTGGTATTATTCAATTTTAATTTTTAATTACTATTTTTCAATATTAACTTATAATCTTTTAATTTTTAATTGTCAATTTTAAATTAAAATTTTTTAAATGTTTTAATTTTTTAATTTTTAATTTTTAAACTCCAGTTTAAAATTTTATTATGTATAGATATTCTATTTTCAGTTTTTTTTAAAGTTAAATATTTTTAGCTTCACATGTCCAACAATTAAAACATTCTATGATTTTTGACGGTTCTGTGCTGTGATTATATTTAAAAAAAAGTTCGGACATGTCCATTTGTTCGCAAACTTTAAGAAGTGCATTGCTTCGATGTTCGAGAATTAACTAACTAACTATCTAACTAACCATCACGCTGTTTCCCCGCAGGGGTAGGCAGAGAGGACAGACCGCCAAACAACTCGTTCTTGGCATACACTTCTTGCTTCTTTCACATTCATACAACGCCTCATACATTCTCTTCTGTTATTCCGACTTCTGACATGGCCCGACTCGAGTATTTGATTCACTTGATGGTGCCATGTCTTCCTCGGGCGTCCCCGGCTGCTTCTTCTTCCATTCACATTCGCGTCATATATTCTCCTTACACTCCCCTCTTTGTTCATTCGCTCTACATGCCCAAACCATCTAAGCGTCCCTTTCTTAATCTTGCTCACTATGCTTACATCAGCCTTGCATTCTTTCTAAAAAAAATTTTCACTCGATCACACATGGTTTTACCACACATTCGTCTCAGAGATCTCATTTCTACAGCATTCAGTCTACTTTCATCCTTCCTCTGCCAGTTCCATGCCTCACATACATACATACATCAAGATTGGTATCAGCACTCCATTGTGGACTTCTAGCTTCGCTTCCTTGGACAACTTTTTGTTTGCGCCAACCGCGTTCAGTCCTCCGTTAATGGAGTTTCCTGCATTCACCCTTCTTTCAATATCCCTATCTGTCTTTCCATCTCTCTTAAACATACTTCCCAAATACACAAACTCATTGACCTGCTCCAAGTATTCATCATTCACAACTATATTGCATACTGTTTTCGTACTCTCTCTTTCAAACACCATGACTTTGGACTTATTTACATTCACCATTAGCTCATTCTTCATACATACTTCGTTCATCCTAGATACGAGGGACTGTAGATCTTCCATACTGTTAGCAATCAGCACCGCATCATCAGCATACAACAGACAACATACTTGCGGACTACTCATTTTCGCGCCCAGGCCCACCTCTTTCAATTCTTGCATACAATTATCCATGTATAGATTGAATAACCACGGTGATATTACGCAGCCTTGCTTAACACCTTTTGTGATGTCAAACCACCCCGTAAAATCACCGTTTGCCCTAACACATGCAATGCTTCCCTCGTACAGCGATGCGATTGCCTGTATAAGATTTGTATTCACACCATACTTAGACAACACCTTCCATAACTTTGTTTCTGTCAACTCTGTCGTATGCTTTTTGTAGATCTACAAAAGCACAGAAAAGTTTTTGTTTTTTTGCCAGAAACTTCTCTGTGAGCATACGCAACGAGAAAATCTGATCCATGCACGCCGTTCCACTCATAAATGCGCCTTGCACATCCCATATTTTATCCTACAAATGTTATTTATAATAAATTAATAAGTCTAATATATTGCTATCATACTAATAGTTTGATTCACCGATTGCCTACCTGTTTCACCTTCGGTAGACTGCTGACGCGGGATATCTATTTATATAACTGGTGACACTTGACAACTGGACACAAGACAGAAGAATAATATCAAGTATTTATTCCAGTTTGTGGGGAGATTAGTGCAGTCCCGCACATTCCGTATAAAGCATACATACATTGGGTGACAAAATGAAATAAAATTAGTAGGTGAATGATACACGAAACGTGGATAAAAAGGAAATTAAAATAAATATTTAAATCGTAAGGGGCCAAGGTTTTTTCTCTAGTACCATATATAGTAGGCTGGATTGAGGCAGGCTTATGAGGATATTCACAGAGCTGTCTATCCTTTCGCTCATTCATGCCACCCGGGACTGCAAAACCGAAAACTCGCCCCTACCTGAACATACTGGAAACGCTGCAGTATCTGGGGAGGCCAAACATTAAGCGGAAAGTGTTATTGTATTGGACACGAAGTCTTTCCGTACTGATACTTTTGTAGCTTGCCCAAAGTTCGCACGTGTACAACGTTGTGCAGAAGGTAAGGAAGGGCGTCCTTTTCACAGCGGTTCTGCAAAAGGTGAAAGGTGATAGCTTGACTTTGCCGATCGATGTCGTTATCATCTATCAGATTACATGTGATTATGTGTCCTAGGTATTTAGCTACTTCAGTCACCTTCAGGATTACACTGTTTAGGATAGCTGGAGGAATACTTTTCGGGCCTTGACCATATCTTGTGACCAACATTCATTGGGTTTAAAGAGTAAATAACAATAATAATTTAACATTTTTATTATTTGTTGCATTGTGCAGGTTTAGCTATAAGTGACTTCTGTATTTTATTCAAACATTTAATAAGAATTACGTTTTTTATGTGAATACCAAGCTGAAGTCCATACTGTTTGGAGTCAGTGAGATTATGGTATCCATAATTGGGGTATTTTTGAAGCCGAATAGAGTGGGGGAAGGAAGGAGATGTAAAAATGTCAAATTATATTAGTTTTCACTGTTCTTTCATTTCAAAATTGATGTGCATAGAACAATGGATGGTTATGAGTGGAAATCATTCGAAATAGATTTGTATAAAACTGGATAGATTTGAATGTTTGAAGATTTTTCAACTCTCTAATATTAGTTTTAAGTAATTCCTTCAACTATTGAGGAGCAGAGGTCGCACATATATGAGATGAGATAAAGATTTGATTGGGTGAGATCCGCAAAAAATATCGAAAAAAAATAAAATAAAATTGATGTTTATCATTTTCAAAGTGAAAATCATAGAAAAAAGTACGTGTATATATATGAGTATTATTATTTAATTCATTTCAATTTATATACACACAATTTTTAAAATATAATCAATTATTATATATAATTCTGTGTGTGAGTATATACTGTACATTATTCATATGTAATAGCATATCGTGAACACCTCAGTAGGAGAACCTGTACTGAGGTGTTCACGTATTTGTTACATAGTATTATTGTGAAATGGTTATACAATTACGTTTAAGATTAAAAAAAAAATAATATATATATATATATATATATATATATATAGTGTTCAAAAGAGAGAAATGCGAATTAATTATTTATATTTAATTTAAATGTTGTTATGTTTGATTTAGCGTAATTAAGTTACGGAAAAAATCTGTTCCTTTTGATTTTATCCAGATCGAGACATTATTTTTTAATAACTGTGTTGGTGTATTCTGTCTTGTTTGTTTTAAAGATGCAGGCATTCGATTATATAGTTTAATTGCATAGTATTTAAAATGTCTTTGTCTGTGGGTGGTATATTTTAATGGAATATTAAGGGTATAGTTTGTTGAAGATCTTTTTAAAATAATTGATTGGGATCGTAAAGGACCATGAAGGTTAAATATACATATTATTACCATTATGGTAAGTAATACTAGGAACGTTTATTTGTAGAAACTCGAATGCTACATTTCGAAGTAGGTACCTACTTAACTGTATTTTAATCCCTGGTTGTGCATGCATATAATATGTTATTGCCTTCATATAATAACGGCGAGCAGTGTTTAAGTAAATATCGTTTTACAAATCAAATGAATCAGGGTTGCCAGGAAGTAAAGCACATAAACAAAATTAAACTCTTCAAAAATTTAGAAAATTATAACACTATCACAATATCTTAATGTTACTTGATATTCTATTACATAAATGGGGTACTAGGAACATTCACCGCCCACAATCCACGACAAAACACTCACCGTCCACAATTCACCATGGAAAGTTCACAACACAAAGTTTGATGGAGTTATGATACTCCTATTCGCTGATGATCTTAAAATTTACAAAACTATTACCAATCTCAATGACTGTTACGTATTGCAATTGAATCTTGATAGGCTACAAGAGTGGTGCATTCATAATGAACTGTTTCTCAATATTGAAAAATGTCTAACTATAACTTTTGTTCGAATTAAAAATCCCCTCACGTATCAATATAGCATTAACAACATTCACCTAAAAAGGGTTGAGCAAATAAAAGACCTTGGTATAATTTTTGACAGCAAACTAACTTTTATTGCCCACATTAATGAAATAACTAATAAGGCCATGAAATGTTTGGGATTTATTTTGAGAACAGTTAAAGATTTCAAATTAATTAACTCCTTTAAATTACTGTTCACTGGATTGGTTAGAAGCAATTTGGAGTATAATTCGACAATCTGGGCTCCATTTTATAAGATTCACCAACAAAAAATTGAGAGAGTACAGCATAAATTTCTTCGATTTATTAATTACAAGTTAGGTATTCCAATCGAAAATCTTAATTATACATTTTTAATGAAGCTACTTAACCTAAGCGATTTATCATCTAGGCGCACATTGAGCGATTTAGTATGTCTCTTCAAAATAGCAAATGACAGATTGGACGCCCTGGATTTAACGAGCCTTATTACCCTGCATGTACCCAGCCGGAACACGAGACAGACGTCTCTGTATAACAATCCAGCGTCTTCAAATAATTATTTTGAAAACTCTCCTATTCAAAGATTGCACAGACTTGGTAATGAGTTCAGTTCAATTGATGTTTACTGTTACAACACTGTGTCCAAGCTAAAAATCAGTTTATTTGAATGTTTTTATTAAATTTATTAAGTTTTTTTTTTTTTTTTTCTTCATGTGCATCGTTTTTAATTGCAATTCTTATTATGTTATCTCTCTGCAAAATACTCAATCAGGTATAATAAAGGCTTGCTGTTTTATAAACATGTATATTATAAACTGTCCATATTTTACAAGGTCATAGTAATTATAATTCTACTGCATTTATTACCCACCTATTGCGCTGAATCTAGCTACTTACGTAGTATCTACCTTCTCACTTCTCACTTATTTTATACTTATGTTATTATGGACTTATCAACTTCTTATACTCTTTTGTGCAACCTGCTGTTATAATGTAACCACAGGATAAACTATTATTCATTGTGATAATTACGCTGTAACTACATACTGTTATATTGTATCTACTTACTTCTTTTATACCTATTTATTTTATGTGTACATTATTGTATTCCCATGTAAAACTATGTATCAACATGTAAAAGCCTTCTAGGCGTGAATAAATAAATAAATAAACATGCAGACACGCAAGAACTGTTTGTATTACTCATACATTAAGAGTAATAACTTAATCTATAAGAGAATTATCAATTTTTTAATTATTAATTATTTTTATTGAGATTTAAAAACCTCATTTTAATATTTAATCATTGTAGAAAATAATATTAACATAACCTAAATTAAACATAAACACGGAAAAAACGACAGAAAATAAAAAGATTTGCCAATAATATGGGATAAAAAAATGGAGAATAATATTGACAAATCTTGAATTTGTGATATGATATCGATGAACCTAACCTAAACTAACATTTCCAAATATTGGTAAATATTTTCCTCCTTGGTAAATTGCTTGCGGTGAACTATCCGCGGTGAATGTTCCAGATCCCACTGATACATACATCACTACACAATAAAACAATTTGAGGTAAAGCAAAGGTACCGTTTTTAAAATATACGAAATATCGCAAATAAAATGTCAGACTTTAAATAAAATATAATATATATTTAAATAAAAGAAAAAAAATTAACTTGCATAATTGACAACCCTGTCTGTGTCGCCAATATTTTCGTTGTAATATTACATAGTTGCACTGGCCTGAAGCGAGTCGTTCAAAACAATGCACATTTAAACACGCTGAAGAAACATTAAAATTAGAATTGCATGTGTTTATTGGATGTATTACTCACTAACTTAAAGTCGACCACTTGCCAGAATAACATGGTTCCATCTAACAAAGTCAGGTAGTGCAATAATGAACTCTAAATACTCTTTTTCTAGAGCTTATTGTCGCATGACACAGCCATATCAGATGGAGCTTTGTTATTCTAAGGAATCGAAGTTTAAATGGCGATGGAGTTAATTGCATGTGTTTATTGGATGTATTACTCACTAACTTAAAGTCGACCACTTGCCAGAATAACATGGTTCCATCTAACAAAGTCAGGTAGTGCAATAATGAACTCTAAATACTCTTTTTCTAGAGCTTATTGTCGCATGACACAGCCATATCAGATAGAGCTTTGTTATTCTAAGGAATCGAAGTTTAAATGGCGATGGAGTTAATTGCATGTGTTTATTGGATGTATTACTCACTAACTTAAAGTCGACCACTTGCCAGAATAACATGGTTCCATCTAACAAAGTCAGGTAGTGCAATAATGAACTCTAAATACTCTTTTTCTAGAGCTTATTGTCGCATGACACAGCCATATCAGATGGAGCTTTGTTATTCTAAGGAATCGAAGTTTAAATGGCGATGGAGTTAATTACTATAATATGAGTCTTACCTGATGTTTTAATTTATTTATTTTTTTATTTGAAGATAAAAATATTATTAAAAAAAGAGATAAAGGAGAGGAAGGTTGGGAACAGGGGTGGTTCTAGACTTTTAGTGAGCTAAAGTGCTAATATTGAAAAATACGACATATTTGATCTTGTTGTAACTGAAAATAATTTTTTTTTTCTAAATAAATGTTTTTTGTACGACGATTTTTCGGTATAAAAAAAAATCTTTATTCAAAAAATTGAAATTTTCAAACAGCATCAATAACGTCGTATTTTTCACTCACGCTAACTGAAAAGTTGCGGACTGGTTGGGAAATACTTGACAATTCAGATCTGGTCACCAAATACGACTAAAGTCATTTCAAGCAACGCTTCGATTCTGAATGGTGGTCTTTCACCAGGACGATACTGAGAGAATCTACCACTCTGGAATGTGTCACAAGTGTGCTTTATATTATTTTAATTCAATTAAATTTGAAATAACCCAATTTAATTCAGTAAAATTTAATTGTGCAAACCGGATTTCCAACCGGCGATCTCCGGATTTGCAGGACCTAACGCCTCGACCACGGAGGCCGTCGATTCATTTTGATTGGGAAATATGATTACAATTTAAAATGGGATTATCTGATAAATGATAAAACGAATTAATGAAATATAGGCAAAAACTTGATTGCCAATAATCCAAAATAAACAAGTAAGAACGAATTTATTTGTTAACTTTTAAAGGGTTAAAAACGCCACTGGCTGATAAGACGGCTGTCACCGATCTTGGCCGGCGTGAAGTCAACAACGCCATATTCATGAACAAAGACGAACATCCCGTTTTGGCGGCAAATCGAAAATAGTGCCTTTAAATCGTCATAGAAAAATTATTCGTCAACATAAATAGAGCCGCTATTACAGTTTTTTTTACAGTATGATGAAGTGTAAATAAATAAATAAAATAAGTTAACAGTGTTAGTAAAAGTTAAAAATTTTATATGTAAAAAAAAAAACGAGAATGTCGTTTTTTAACCGATGAAACGCTAATTAACTATCTAACCGTCACACCGTTTCTCTGCAGGGGTAGGCAGAGAGGACGGACCGCCAAACAACTCGATCTTGGCATACACTTCTTGCTTCGTTCACATTGATACATTGTCTCATATATTCTTTTCTGTTATTCTGACTTCTGACATGGCTCTACTCAAGTATTTGATTTTTTTTATTTTTTTTATATGAATACCTCACAAGAGTCCCAACTACTCCCAACCGTCTGGAGCCAGTGAGACTATGGCATTCCCAATTGGGGAATGTTCTGAGGCTGAAGGTATTGGGGAGGGGAAGGAGAAGGGGAAGAGGAAGGTTGGGAAATACCTGGTTATTCAGATCTCGTCACCAAACACGGCTAAAAGCCATTTCAAGCAACGTTTCAATTCTGAATGGTGGTCTTTCACCAGGGCGATACCGAGAGTATCTTCCACTCTGGAACGTGCGCAAATATACCATATATTATTTTTAAATGAATTAATTGTGAAACAACACAAATTAATTAAAATAAAAATTACTTGCGCACGCCGGGATTTGAACCTGCGACCTTTGGATTCGTAGTCGAGAGCCTTACCCCTCGACCATGGAGGCCGTCAAGGCCGTGATTCATTTGATTGTGCCATGTCTTTCTAGGGCGTCCCCGATTTCTTCCAATCACATTCGCAGTCCTTTCTTCGTTCATTCGCTCTACCTGCCCAAACCATATAAGCCTCCCTTTCTTAATATTACTTATTAGGCTTAAACCAGCCTTACTTTTGACGAATCTCAACATTTTTAACACGGTCGTACATAGTTTTACCACACATTCGCTTCAGAGATCTTATTTCTAGAACATTCAGTCTACTTTCATCCTTCCTCTGCCAATTATACGCCTCACTGCAACACAACAGGCTCGGTATTAGTACTCCATTGTGGACTGTTAATGTTTTTAATAATGCAAACTAAACTTGATGGAAACTGCAAAACCTTATCATTTTAATTAAAAAATGTTCAATAGTATTGCATGTTCATACAAAATACTTTTCTTTTATATTTCTATTAGATATTAGTAATATAAAAAAAAAAAAAACGATTAATCACTTTAAAATAGAAAAAAATGCCCAGTTGTCATTATTTACATCCTGTTACTCTCTCAAATTTCAAGATTGTTTAACGAGCTTCTTCTAATCATACCTAAATTGATAACCGATTATAGGTCATACGTAAACCTTCACAAAAGAAGATCAATAGCGGTTTGCAACGTATTCACATCAGCCGACAAATTATTTATAAACATTTCTTAAAATGTTACCATTTTTAGAATGCATCAACATTATTAAGTACTGGGGATTCAAGGTCATCTGATTTCTCATCGTATTAAACATTACTAGCCAATCAATCAATCAAAAGATGTGATATTCACAGTAAAAGTCTTCTTTCAAAATAATATCAGCATGGTTTACGAAGAAAAATCGATAAAACCGAGAATCATTTCATAACGCTAAATACATTTTTTACCACCCTTCAAATAATTACCAAGAAAAAATAATATGTATTAAAGCTAAAAACAGTACATCCTGAACAATATAATTTCTCAAATACCAGCGGACCATAGCCCACAAAAAACATTTATAAAAAAAATTGACCAGAATCAACGATATTGCGAACATTTATTTGAACTAATAAGGCATTTCTATAAAGCAACTCATATTAGCATGGCTTGCGATTAATCGGATATCGACTATTTCCACTCCCATTCAGAATCAAATGTAATCAGTTGAGGATAGAATGTCGAGTTGCACAGTGTGTATTTTGCTAGAAAGATTTTTTTAATTCTTTGGTGACATCAGACTTCTCCCTACTTCCATACTCTGCTACGTTTTACATTGACAACAGGTATTTCAATACATTAAACCATATTTTATTAATTCTTATTTATCTTTTACAATTCGCAGTGATATAGAAATGAGCTTTCCATTAAAACGCATTATAAAAAAAGAGATTTTTCACTATTTGTATGCCACGTTTTAGTTTTGGTTGGTACCTGCCTTCAAACGAGTAATAAAAAAAACTTATTCCATATCTTCCTGTCTCTTTCTGTCCTGTCTAAAAACTGTACCAGTGAACAGTGCCAAATAATAAAACCGACTACCACTTCAAGAAGTATTTTGTGCTTAAATTTGTAGTCTTCAACTAGATTCCAAGCTATTACAATCAAGGTATTTATTTAGAAATTTTACTGTGATTTCTCTCGTTATATTTTTTCATTCAATTTTATATCAATTTCAGAGAAATGCTTTTATTTTAACAAAGACCTGATTAACCTCTTTCAAAATATATATATACAAATTTTCAAGGTCGGTGCACAATTTCTTCATCTTGTCGCATTTATGTCCCATATATGAAATCAATTCATTTTTTGCTGTTTCTTGTTACAAAATATAACCGAATGATCCGTTTCATTCATAATTAACTTTTTTTTTCGTTTTCAATTTGAAAGGGCGTTTTTTACTAAAAATGTCTATGTCAGCAATTTATAAATTAAAGTAGATTAGATTAGTAGAGAACACATGAAAATACCCTGTATAAATAAATAAATAGATAAATGTATGACTATCAACTTGACAAAAAATGAAAGTAGGTGTTATTTGAAATTCCTTCTTAAAAGCTACTTAACTATTTATTTATTTATTAAAAAAAATAGTTTGATTAATTTGCCACGCCTTAAAAGAGAAAGACATAAATTTTCTTCTTGGCGATTCGCATAAGGTAATACGTTAATAAACATAATCCTCATAATTTTTACAAAGTCAATAAAAAGTGTTTTTTGTATGAAATTGTATTTTTTTTACTAAAATCATTGATGAAATTTTGTTGACGACATTTTCCTTTAAAATATATGTTAATTCTCATGTCTCTAAGATTAAAATTAGTATCCCATATGTGCGTTTAAAGTTGGCGTTTTTTCAATAAATTCAACGCCATTTGCAATATTGCGGGATGCCTTTTTCCAATAAATTGGCAACACTGATTTTAAACGTAGCCACGTGTTAAAAGTGCTTGATTCTACCGGCAGATGTCGCATGATTATTTGGTATGCAAAAATGATCGGTATTGTACTGCAATTTGATGTGAATTTAAACCAGATCTGCTTGGCTAAATTACGACGTGATCCTAGAGGATTGAACGCATTTTATGGAAGTGTAAATGCATCAACGTTTGACAAAGTGCAATGACTACCACATGGAAATTACAGTAGCGATTTTTTCGAAGAAATGTTTTGTTGATAAATCGCTGTGTTAGGATAAAACAATGGTGGTTTTGTGTTCCGTAATAAACAATAAGTGATTTAAATACGCGGACAAGAGGCGAGCGTCCATTATTTCAAGAAATAATAATATTTCGTGATTAGAACAAATACCTCTGACGATAATAATGGCGGAGTTGATAAAATATAAAACATGCAAAATAACGTGTTTGTGCTTTGAACTTTCTGTAAGTTTTTGCTGGTTTTTTTAATACTTCTGTAAACTAAATTGTTTTGTAATGTTTTTACTAATGAAGTTCTTATTGGATTCCATTGAAATTTGATATTTGAGACGTTTGAATGAGGAAGTCAAGAACCATTCGTAGAAGTCAGTGCTTGGATAGGTGGTCGATTAAAGTACACAATACGCGTTAACCTAATAAATGTAATTATATATTCACCTAGTAGTTACATATTTCCCGGCCTCGCCCGTATCTAAATACAATTTAACTGTTTTAACAATAATGAAAAAAAAGCCAAGATGGCGTCTCGTCATATTTATTAGTCAAACAGATGGATGTTTCAAGGTTTCGTAATTTCCGATGGAAGTTATGCGGCGTGTTGATTTTTTTTTGTAGATATCACTTGACAGAAATTATGTTGCCGTTTCATGACGCAATTGCTTATCGCTCGCGAATTAAATAAAACATCAAAAAAGAAATTCGCCTGATTAATACTAATAATACCCGGCTTTACCAGAGTTAAAAATTTCCCTTTAAAAAAATCTTATTGTTTATTATTTAAAACATGTAATAATCATTTTGGAATCTTATATATAATATCACATCATTTAATATAAATACATTAAGGCTAAAGGAAGTGTAATACGCGCTCACAGTTGGCGCGAATTTAAATATATGTAAAAAAAAAACATTTTCAGCACATAGTTCTTTTAAATATTGAAATGAATTGTTTGTTAGCGGGTATACACGCGGAATATGAAATGGAATAAATTGCAGTAAATAAATTGAAATAAATGTGCAGTTGGCAGAGAGGATGGATAGCCAAACAACTCGATTTTGTCATACACTTCTTGCTTCATTCACATTCATACATCGTCTCATACATTATCTTTTATTATGCCGACTTCTGACGTGAACTGACTTAAGTATTTGATTCATTTGATATGACTGATCATGCCATGTATTCCTCGGGCGTCCCCGGCTTTTTCTTCGATTTACATTCGCGTCATATATTCTCATTATACTCATTTTTTCGTTCATTTGCTCTACATGCCCAAACCATCTATGCGTCCCTTTTTTAATCTTACTTATTACGCTTACATCAGCCTTGCATTTTTCACACGATCACACGTGGTTTTACCACATACTCGCCTCATTTCTACAGCATTTAGTCTACTTTCATCCTTCTTCTGCCAGTTTTATGCCTCAATGCCATACATCAAGGTTGGCATCAGCACTCCATTGTGGACTGCTAGCTTTGCTTTTCTGGTCAAAATTTTGTTAGGGCCAACCGCGTTCAGTCCTAGGTTAATGGAGTTTCTTGCATTCGCCCCTCTTTCAATATATTAATTGTTTTTGTGTTTATTTCGTAGAATTCCATTTATTTTTGTTTTAAATTTAATTTAAATCAAATTTAATAATGTTATTATTTAGTTCCGCAAGCATTTTAAATTTTTATTATTGTTTTTACTACAGCTGTTTCGGCGTTCAAGGCCATTTTTAAACTGCGGTTAATCCACATTGTGATGGCTTATATTGTTTTGATAATGCGATACATATTCACCGCTCCTCAGTATGTATACATTATCAAAACAATATAATACATTTAAATAAATCAATCAAGAAAACATTATCATTTAAATACGGGGAAACACATTATAATGGTAAAAACCCCACAAAATAGAGAAATTTATTTATTTTCCAACTAAATCGGTTTTACCAATAATAAATCATTATTTTAAAAAACCTGTCCAAATGAGAATAGGGGGAGGGGGGAGGAAATAAAACCATATCAATAAGTCGTCACAATGTGGATTAACCGCAGTTTGAAAATAACCCAGATCGCCGAAACAGTTCAGTTACAATAAAAAAAAAAAATAAAAAAAAATACTTGCAGAACTTAATAATAACATTATTAAATTTGATTTACATTAAATTCTTTCAATATCCCTATCAGTTTTCTCATCTCTTGTAAGCATACTTCCCATATACACAAATTCATTAACCTGCTTCACGTATCAGTATTAATTAAAAATTACAATTTTTGATAAAAAATTTAATTTATTTGATAAACGTGTTTAAGAAATCATTTCTCTTTCAGTTTCCCATCTTTTTTCGTTTCACGGCCTTCCTGAAAACATTTATAAATTTAAGATGAAAGATCTCAGTTGGCTTATGTATCGTGATGAAAGTTAGATAAATATGAATGTTTTAAAGAGAGCCAGTGAGCTTACCGCTCCACAAGAGGTCATCAATAATAATATTTTGGCGCTCTCGTAGCTGCCGGCAGCTTTTTATAAGCGCTCCAATTTATTTGGGAAATATTGGAAAATTCTTAATTTTTCCGGTGTTAAAATAGCGTAAAATAACCGCAATAATTTATAGGTTACATTTATAAAAATAAAATAATTTTAGTGTGGCCGTTTCGGGCTTAAATCAAGTTTATAATAAAAAATCAAATAAAAACCCAAACATTTTAAGTTCAAATCTGTCACGTTGTTCTAAATTAACCCAAAAACATCGGTCATCGATCAAAGGCGTTCGCCACATGTGCTTGTTAAAAAACCTTTGCCTGTTAAAGCCTAGTGAAGTGTCCAAAGTGAATGGATGATTTACAATGTTATTCTTTGAACTATGGTGATTGTAAACAATATCGTATACGACCGGGAACGCAAACTTAATGGTGAATATGTTATTTTGGACCATTTAATAGCTGCAAAGATATCGTTGTATAACCTTGAACGTTGTACCACAACCGCAACCCGTAAAATTAGATTTCGTGGCTGCCGAGAAAGGCGCAATAGGAAAAGACATTTGACGAGAAGATCTTCTGCTGTCACGGCGACCTCCAGTCTACAGAGCAGATCCGGTGCATCATGCGGCCCACAGACGTGCCCGACCAGGCAGCTCTGCGACCTGATGTGGTCCGACCCCGACAAGGACACCACCAGCTGGGGCGAGAAATGGACGACACGCTGGTGTGCTCTTTCCAGATCCTGAAGCCGGCCGACAAGCGCTACCTGGCGTACGGGCAGACCAACACCAAGCGTCCCGTCAGGGCGTCACCAACAGATTGGATATGGATATGGATCAGTTCCCCCGGCCCCCGTCCTCACCCGCCGCCCAACTTCACATAACTCCTATCATTTGTATTAGCGTTTTGCAACATATCGTAAGGAATAAATACAGTTAGCTTTTTTTATTTTTTTTTAACATGTATGAAAACTTAGATCAAGCCGTATTTAGTTTTGATAATTTAACTGCATCTCTTTATATGGTCTATAAATAATGTGTAATGATAGCCTGTCCAAAAAAAAAATAATAGATGTAGTATAGGAATAATGTAAGAATAGGAATTAAGATTTGTACAGCGCCCTTGAGGTAATTTTTCACAAAAAACGGCGCTATAAAAATCATCCGATAATTATTAACAGCATAACATTTATATAGTGCAGTTTTGTTTTATTTCACTTCAAGTGCGCTGTGCTAGAATAAACTTACAAATATTTAATGAATTTAAAAATGTACTTAGTATTCACCACTTTATAAATATACATTGATTGACATGTTTCGAAAGCGATGCTTTTATCGTCAGGAATATATGAATACTAAAAAATAATTTCAAGTATAGACAGATTATAAACATAAACAAAAATTGTTTAAAGTAATTAATTTATATCAGAAATTAAAAAAAAAAACTAAATTATTTTATTATTAATATTAATATACTCGTATATACACTATTGAGATATATATTACTATTTACTTATATATTTTTTTCTTATCTTCATATTTTTATTCACGTATTATTATTTACCTATTTTAATTTTTATTTACAATTATGATTTACCTATTTTTATTTTTATAATTATGTAATTATTAATATTTACATAATTTTATTCACATAATTTTATTTAATTATTATTATTTATCTATTTTTATTATTATGTACTTATTACTATTTACATAATTTTATGCACATAATTTTATTTAATTATTATTATTTACCTATTTTTATTATTATGTACTTATTAATATTGACTTAACATTTAATGTGTATTATTATATGCTTATTACTATTTACTGATCATTATTTACTTACTATTATTATTAAATTATTATTATCTGATATATATTATTTATTTACTATTATTTACTTATTAATATTTACTAATTTTTATTCATATGTTATTGTTTGCTTATTGAAATTTACTGATTATTATTAAATTGTAAAGCCGCTCACCTCAACACAGGATTGTCCTAGTGAGATGGGTGGCTAATGTTTTTGTTTTCATAATTAAATTTAAGAATAAATAAATAAATAAAAATATCGGCTGGCGGCAATCCTTGCAATGCTTTGAAGGTCATTAAGCAGATCTTGAATGCTATTATTTCAGGGCATCGAAGTCAATGAAGGCTTTCCCTTAGAGGTGGGAATATGCGACAATACTTAGATTCACCATATATATCATTTCTGCACCAGCATTGAAAACAAAGTTAAAATTTATTTTTAAAGTTGACCGTCTTTAGAACTTCACAGTTTTGTTCTGTGCCTAATACATACATTTTTTAATAGAGTAATTGATGATCTATTGAGTGAAGTCTCGTTAGTGTGTTTACATAATTATAGGGTTGGGTTTGTGTTAGTTTATTAATTATGAACGGGTTTGGTTCAACTCATGACTCCCTCCAAAAAAATTAATAACTATTACCAAATCTAATAATGATGCGACATACATAACACTGGTTTTCTTAAACCACTAATCGGTATGTTACCAACGCACGTCTGTAGCCATGGTAG